>JAQBSW010001380.1:0-136538 GCA_029291075.1 Eudiplozoon nipponicum | reverse complement strand
ATACAAATGTATATATGAGCAAAATCTTACCATAACTCTTCAATACAGTATATTTTTTTAGGTGGTATGTTTTATGTTCTACCATGGCAGATTTAGCACAGTTAGTAATTTTATTTGAAAAGTTCTATCTGACGCATTGTCCAACAAAAAACATAAATTTCTTTACAACTAAAAGGTTTACGTACTTTGCGGCATTAATGACGAAGTGGATAGTCTTAAATTTTGAATGAAGTACAATCTGGTAAGAAGTCCACCCGGGACAAATTCTTGATAGTACTCCACGAATTCCTAAAATTGGATGAAATTAATCACCTGTATGAATTGTCTTTGCTACATTGAACAATGCTTAGCTTGTTATGACAAATATCTAAGTTATAAAAATCTTTCCATAAATTTTTACTTCAACATCATTTCCCCAGGTGACATGTTTTATTGCCCATAATGACAGATTCGGACTGGATAATTGAAAAAAATACGTTGAGGGAATTGAGAAATTAGCCCGACGCGAATGAACGACTAACTAAAACTTACACTGGTATTTAACCGAAAATTGAGTGTATTATGTTCCATGTGTGGTGTGCAGAGTTTAGATTCTAAGATTAAAAGCATACGTGCCCCGGTTTGAGACTCGATTGCGAAAGGATGTGGCCATTATTTTACGTGTTCAAAAGAAGGATAAAGCCAGCCTACTGGATGCATTTCTTTTGTTACTGTAGCAATGATTTGTTTGGACTAAAAAAATATATATGACATGAGTCATGTTACACTGACTTTGTAAAAAAACAATCTTAAAATACGTTAATGTAGTTTTGTATTGTGTGAGAATATTTTTAACAGTCGCGAAATAGGCCCAAGCAGAATGAATAAAATTAGTATATTATGAAGAAGATTCATGATTTCAATACTCAGGCGTCCTTAAGTATATCCAGTAAGCACGAAACGGATGTACACATGAGGTTATATCTTTCGTTCATGCTGAATTGGGTTTATCCTTCTGGTCTTATTTGAACTAACTTGGTACATTGTTCGCAACTCCAATTACACAATGACATATTTAAAAGTTCAATCTGATCTAAACCATAAAAATGATGTCATCAAAAGTTCACATCCACACCAATTTTATAGTAAAAATAAAAAATTTAATTTTGCAGCCTAAGTAGAAGCGTCCACTAGTTTATCATTATAAATCAAACATGTTTAGAAATATAAATTTAAATTCAATGGCCTTTATCATGGGAAAATATTTATTCCATTGTTAGAAACAACGAAAGAATTCTTATCTGCACCCGAGTAATCAATTATTGTTTTATTGTATTGCTTATATGTGTATATGTGGCGAAAGCTGCAAACAGTTAATGTTCATGACTGCATAGAAATTGTGCAGCCGACATTTCCAGTCAAGTTCAATGTATGCAAGACTGCTAGAGGTGAGAGCCGCCTTTCTAAATTTGATTTCCATATATATTTAATGCGGTTTGATCCTCGATAGTCAGTTTGCCGTCGTACCCTGAAGATGACCATGGATGGTCGAAACGCGTCAGTGCGTTGCGGCTGGCGGTAGTTTTATTATGTTGTTCGACGACTGGTTAAATACAATGGAATTAGTGTTTACTTCAAGCTAGCAAACTCGATTTAAAGAATTGTTACCACCAGCCGCGAAATCAATTATAATTTTTTTGTATTGCTTATATGTGTATATGTGGCGAAAGCTAAAAAAAGCTAATGTTCGTGACTGCTTAGAAATTGTGCAGCCGACATTTCCAGTCAAGTTCAATGTATGCGAGACTGCTAGAGGTGAGAGCCGCCTATCTAAATTTGATTTCCTTATATATTCAATGTGGTTTGATCCTCGATAGTTAGTTTGCCGTCGTAATCTGATGATGACAAAGGAAGGTCGAAACGCGTCAGTGCGTTACGGCTGGCGGTAGTTTTGTTATGTTGTTCGACGACTGGTTAAATACAATGGGATTGGTGTTTACTTCAATGTCGCAAACTTGATTTAAATAATTGTTACCACCACCCACGCAATCAAATATTTTTTTAACAAAAGAATAATTTGGATTTGAGTAATCAATTCTGGACATCTCAAATTTATTTCAACCGCCTCCAAATGGAAAGTAAATTTGTACAAATTCCCTATAGTAAAATTATATTCATTGCTTTATCAATCATATCCAGAATATTGTATTATTTTTATAGTTTAAATTATCCACGATAAACCCTGTTTTTCGTATAAGAACACTAGATAAAATTATTGTTCCATTGAGAAGACCTTGCGAATGTGCGACGCGTCCACTTTACAAACTGATGCCTTTTCACTTAGCTACACAAAACTCTATAATTCAATAGATAATAAGTAGAATGCTTTACATTAAGTATCACATTCGAAAACGTCAACTCTACTGAAATCCCTTGTTAGCTAGTTTACCTTAATAATAACTAAAAAGGGAAATTAATAAGTGTTTGTATTGATTCCTACTTTTTAATTTCACAATTTAAAGAGAATATTGTTTGTGGCCTAATTTCAGTGTGTCCTATTTCACGCAAAGTAAATTAGTGTTTTGCTGCGTTTCATTTCGGCACATAAAATTGAGTTTTCATGAAGAAATTGTATGCTTATTTACAAGGCAACGATAAGTCCAATGGACTTGATGTTCTCCTGACCGAGTTTGGCTATTCATCATTTCCAACTTTATTGTATGTCAAGTTCAGTTCGCAACTATTATTCTGAGTTTGAGGTTATTATTAGATTCTTTCCTGATAAAATAAGAACAGAATATTTTAGAACTTGCTAACTTTAGATAATTTAAAGTCCTGTTCAAAACGAGCATCAACAAACTTTATTTGCATAATGTCAACAAAATATCATTAATCATGTTTTAGCTTGTGCATTTTAGTTTGATCATAAGCATAGGATATTAAATCAGAGCGGTCATTTATGAAAGTAATTTATCACAATAAATAAATGTATTGCGTTACCATTGTCATAAAATTTTTCACGATTTATAAATATTTAAATATATCCGTTATCCTTTCAAGTAGAAATCCTTATGCTATAAAGGTGTTTTTTTTTCAAAACTATTTTTACATTTCCTGTAATCAGATGAATCCTTCGCATTTTTAAAAATCTACACAGATATTTTAGTTTGCTTGCAAAGAAAATAAATAATTATCTTGTTTCTAAATTATCTTGGTTCCTTAACTTACCTAAAAATTCAATATTTATAGATCCTTTAGAAAGCTTTAACGTATTTCTTTAGATATTGCCGCAATAATATTCTTATAAATTCGCTAAACTTTAAAGGATTGTTGCTGATATAAGCGTTGCCATCCACAACCCGGTACCGATTACTTAATCATGGTCGTTGTAAACAAAATTTAATCAATTAGCAATATTCCACATTTTTTGTCGACATAATTTACATGGCTGTTTCACATAAAGTAAAATTAATTGTGAACTGTATTTAAGATACTGTACGCCAGTTTTTATGCGATACTTCATCATAAAAGTATATTTGGCAATATAAGAAATTACTTCAAGCTCGCAAATTTGATTTAAAGAATTGTTACCACCAGCCGCGCAATTAAGGATTGCTTACTTGTATTGATTAAATATATATATATATATATATATATATATATATATATATATATATACCTGTGGCGAAAGCTGCAAACAATTAATGTTAGTGACTGCATAGAAATCGTGCAGCCGACATTTCCAGTCAAGTACAATTTATGCGAGACTATGAAAAGTGAGAGCTACATATCTAATTTTTCTGTCCATGTATGTGCAATGCGGATTGATTCTCGCTAGTCAGTTTGCCGTCGTACACTGATGATGCTCATGGAAGTTCGAAACGCGGCAGTGCGTGCGACTGGCGGTCGTTTTGCTATGTTGCACGACGACAAGTTAAATACAATTTGATTGGTGCTTACTACAATGCTCGCAAACTTGATTTAAAGAATTTAAGACCCAGGTAATTTACCCGAAATACATTTAATATTTGAGATTTCGTTAGAAGACTTTAAATTATTTTACTTCACCGCTGTTCATGTTATCGAAATTTGATTGTAAACTGTCTGATATGTGTTTGCCATCATTAAATTGCTCTGTCAGATGGCTAACTTTGTTGCTTTTAAATCCTAAATTTCATGAAACTGAATAATTTATGCTGTCAAAATCCAACTAGGGCGCACGGCAAGCATTGACGTATTTAAAACTTAAATGTCTCATTGTTTATATATATTAAATAATTTACTATATCATCCTTAATTTATTCTTATAGAAATAATAAGTTTCACTTGTATATATCAGGCAGGAGAACGTTTAAAATATAAGATGATATACAATTCGGAGAACGATCTCATACATAGCTGATGGCTAAAAAAACTCGAGTTGCGCTATTGACATAAACTTTCCACCACACATTCCACTCTCTGTCATGCCACCCACTTAGCTGCGATTCAAATTATGTAATAAATGTGAAATACGTATATGTAAACATTTTTGGGTAATTTACAAGGAGTTATCCTATTATCGCCATATTTAATCGTTGTTTTATATCGTAAAATTTAGAATTTCTAAAATTATTTAAAAAAACTTTTATAGAACTGCCCGTAACACCACCTTAATGATACACGAGAGCAAATTTCAATGAATATACTATTTGGTTTTAAAATTTATTTGAAATAATAATTGAAAATATGACAATAAGTTAATTAATTGACTCTAATTCATGTTATTTGAATTATGTGCAACTTTTACTGATAATTAATGTTACAAGCATGGAATTTCGTCAAGTGCTATGTGAGTTGACGAATAAATGGAGATCTACAGGTGGAAAGCCTGAATTAAATGAAGCTAATAGACTTTAGAGGTACGTGTATTGATTAAATTTAATTAACCAGATTAAAGTATAGGGGAATAATTTTTGCGCAATTAAATTTTAAAGAAATTCATTCAGAGTTTAACTTTTAACTCTATAAGTATCTTTTCAAAATTTTAACTTACTAATAATTAAAACAAGTAGAATAAGAAAAATAAGATTGGAAATCGGCATGTAAATGTACTGCTTATGACGTCTACATCAGCCTATTCATTATTAGGTTATAAGCCTTTCTTTCAGCGGACATAATGGAACCAACTTTGATAATTTAAAACAAGCCAGAGTAAATAAAGACTGTTTACGGTAAAAGGCACTGCAAAATATTTCATAGATTTGCGCAATTCTTTCAACTAGCAAAAGAAAAGAGCAATGACATTTTGGCGCTAGCCAAACTAGGCATCGATTGACTATATTTCAGCATGAAAACATTTCTCTGAATGCATACTACTACTGATTATATTCCACCACTTCATTATTAATACCAGAAATGTAGTGATGCTAACAGTGAAAACGTTGCGGCTAAAAACGAATAGATTCGACTGACTATAATGTGATTGCTGGACACAATTATACTTCTCTATTAATTGATTAAAATTAATCTTTTTCATACCGTGTAATCGGGCGGTGTAAACAGGTTTTAAAATATGATTGAGACATCTTCAAGCAGTTTGTCAAGTTTTAAACATAAATTCTCTATTTTGATAATTTTATGATCATTATAATTAATTATTTAGTTAAATACTGTTTGAACTAATTTGTTACTAGGTTCGCAACACCTAATACATACTTAATTATTTAGTTGTCTTAATTAGCCAATAAATTGCCATAATAATTTGGCTTACCATAGGCCTCTATTAGTTCAAGAAGATCTATAACATGAGTTTTATTGAAATATTAAAATAAACATATAAGAAAACTATATTTGTCTTCTTACTACGTAGAAATTAACCGTTGTGCTTGACCACGGATATATAATACCACGCGATTCTTGTATAATTTTGGAACATATGTCCACTATCCAATTCTTAGTTTACATTGACAAATGTATGTACTTAAAGGGTTATGTATTTATATCCAGATCGCAACCCTGATTACAGTAATTATATGTCTATCTTGGTATTAAAATAATTTGATATATAAATGAATGTCTTCCTTGAAGAAACGACTGAAATAATATAGTTATAACGGCTTAGCATTGGACAAAGTAGTAGCGGGAATGCTTAGATTATACTTATATATATATATATATATATATATATATATATATACATATATATATATATGTGTATATATATAACGCGTTAGTAACTTGATTAAAATTGTTGTTACCTTCAACAACACAAACAATGATTCTATTATTGTTTCACATATTGGTACATAGAATCTTCCTTATTATCAAGCAACAAATAATCTGACGTTATGAAGTAAAACTTATGATGTTAGCAAATACTCATTTGAAATACAATAACATTCTAAATTAGGACCATATTTATCTCATTTGCCGAGTCAGCTTTTTGAGATGGTCGTACTGCTCTATTTATCTGTATACTTTTTTCGAGCCAAATTGCATTTTGGGCAAAATACAACTGGCAAAGGAAAGAAGTATTTGTCATTAGCCGAGCTGACTGCTTACAAAAAATTGCATTTCACATAAGTCAAATTCCCTGGCATTCGACGTTGCAAGAAATGAAAACAGTTGCGTATTCCGGATGCGATTAGTAGCATTATCCTTTTTACGCAGTTTAATAAACAAAATAAATTTATGCATGATTTTTTTTATAAATTAGTAATTTTTTGTTTTTGTGCCTGTCTCTGCATGTGCGATATTAGATTCTCGTTCGTTTTTGTATTAAGTATGCACTTAATAAATTTTATTACATTTTTCGTATCAAAAGTTACTGCCTAAATTACGAGATATTACTGTTAAGCTATGTTTCTGGGAAAATAAAATTGACATTAAACTGTGTTGTATGAACCTGCGCTATAAGAAGTTTAAGCTACAATACACAAGGTATTCCTAATTTGTCGATTATCATAAAATTAATGATAAACTCAGAATTATACATGAATATGTCTTTATCCACATATATTAACAATCTTTGCCTCTTGAATCATTATACGAGAAATTTTATTAAAAATTGCACATCATAGTAAATATTACACACTTTTATGTGTATCTTCAACCTCTGGTTTCCGCTGTGGTTTTCATTACTGTATCACTATTCATGGTATATTTAAATATATTCTGAATAACTTTAGTCTCTGTCTGAGGAACTAAATCATGCATCGGAATGTACCTGGCCTGGTCTCGTGCTGGGTTAAAATATTCCGTAAACATTTAGAAGCTAGATACTGATTGTTGGGGAGAAATAATGTATATGTAATTTTGTATTTGGAGTTGCGCACCTTGTAAAAATTAATTTAATTCAAATATAACCAAAATCATAACTATAAGTACAATCGTTTCTTGCTTACGTACAACTCATCAATAGGAGCAGATACTACGCCCTATACTCCTATGCATTTGAGTGAGAGATTGGGAAAAATTGAACGACAAATTCTCCTATACGATTCTGTAACCCCGCAATAGTGGAGCTAACTTCATATATAGTCTTCGACAATGCGACTTCAAATCCAACTCACTATGCACATTATACTGTTGATGAGTCACTGGTAAGCACGAAACCAATGAACACGTAATATTTGTTTATGCTTACTTTGGTTTATCCATCTGTTTATATTTTAATTAATTTGTTACTAGATGCGCAACAATTAATACAGAATTCCGTAAACACAAAATTAAAAAAGAATGTCTTTATAGTTCGTTAGCCTTTAATGAATTGTACTGAACGGTCTTACTTTGCAACATGTTTCAGATCTCATTTGTTTCTTTTCTGCATCAACATTTTGGTGCTTACTGTTGTACAACTTCTCTAGAGTCATTTTACTTGCAACAACATAAGACAAGGAGAGGTATGCGCTGTCAAAATGCCCATTGAACAAACTTTTTCAGATGTCTTTTTTTAAATTTAGTTTAAATTAGTTTTAATTGGGACTCACAAAGGTTATCCCAATGTATTTGTAAAGGATATAATTAAAATCGTGTACAGTCTCTTTTTTGTCTTTCTACGATATAAAAGGGTTTTCCTTAATCACCGTTGGATGTTCTATGCGCCATTCTTAAAAAAAGCCTTTTAAACAATCATAAATTCATATAGATACTTTTTCAAAGATATATTTTTTATTAGGAAAATTGTAAATTTTCTATTAATTAATAAAAATACAGATATCCTTGGGGTTGATTTGCATTTTATTCTAAATTTTATTGCCACTTGACCGTTGTTAAATGGAGAAATACTTACGTTTTTCGTTTTGGCTATTAGGAGTGGATATATTATAACTAAAGCTCGTACTAAAATTAAAAATTAAAAAACCATATATTTAAGTATGTGGTAATTCTGACCTGGAAATGTGCTTTGTTTAACGAAATTTAAAAATAATTGTACACAAAAAATATGGAATAATATATTTGAATTGTGGACACGATTTAACGGTATTGTAACTAAATTGGTCAAATTCAGTTAAGTGAAACATCTACATTATATGTGAGTGTAAAACCACCTATTCCCGCACCATATTATAACATGATCTTTGCCATTACTGTTGAACATGAATTTATACGAATAGCATTAAATGCGTACATGCTGAGAAAAGGCCGTTTAGAACTATTTTAATCAAGTTTGTAAACGTGAGATTAACACGATTCCCATTTTAAACTAGTCGCACAAAATAGCAAAACTACCGTCAGTCCGTGTGATTTATAGTAATTTTTCGACTGTTCATTTAACGTTGATTGTTATCAAAAATATGCTAGCGATAGTTACATACATTTTATAATCACGCATGCTATCAACGACAGTTCAATAGTATAACTCATTTAACCGAAACGCAACTGTACGGTTAGGTTTCAAATATATTAGAATAGTTTTCATATATTGCATATTTCAAAAACACATGTATAACATAAAATAAAAGAGCCTAGACATGGAATTCCAAATAAATTAAAATGCAAAACTGGAATTATCAGGTAAAAGCAGATGCGACTGCATGTTACTTGGGAGCATATCTGGAAATAATTATTTTGCATAGTATAAGAAATAGTGTCACATTTAGCTTTCTTTGCATATCTTGCATGCAAGCACTATCTAAAACAAAGCATAATATACTAAACCCTAACGAGAAATTCGCTTTACATATATTTCATGTTTCATAGCAAAGTCGGTTCGAAACTTGTGCAGATATATTTAATGATCTGCGTTTGAGAATAGTTTTCTAAATGCCATATGAGTTGAAAAGCTTACACTGGAGATAAATTCTAATTTGTAATCTTTCGGTCACAGTCCAATTGAGACTTTCGAGTCTAGAAATCTTTCTTCTATTGAGATATATTATGTATTATCTCAACATATATACGAAAAAGACGGTTTTCATAAAAAATGAACCTGCATATGTTAGATGATTTAAGGTCGATTAAAGTAAGTCAAATTTATTCAGCTTTAAGCTGTTGGTTGTTTGATTAAAAGTTTAATGTTTTTTGGCCAAAAATTACTGATAGTTTGGATTTGTGCAACAACGGATTTGCATACGTTAAACTAGCGCTGTGTGTCACATGGCTATTTATAATGTTTTGTTAAATTCAAATAAGAACATTAATCCGTCATTTATTTCGCAATATCTACGCTATCCTTATTTATCAAGTGACCAATACGCGGCTCTCTTCTCTGACAACTAGCTGATAAGCGACAAGTAGCGTCCACTCTTAGCGGCTATAATGATTATGTATCGGAGTCTATCTTTATGGCCATACTATGAATTTTATTAATCAAATAGTTAACAATTTTCCGACCGATGGAAGTTTTATTGTCAAAGATGAAAATACACGTCAAATTGAAGAGGAAGCATTTGCTATTAAAGTACGTTTTCAATGCTAACATTCTTAACGAGATGAACGTGATTTGATGTAACATATCAAGCTGGTAGTTATCACTAATGAGAGTTTCTACCAAAAATTATATCGACCGATTTTGCAATTATTGCCGGACTTGACAAATTTAAGCATGACTCCCTCAGTCAAAGTATAATGTTTCTAAAATTTTGGATTAATATCGTTGTGATATTATATTATCGGATCAAGTATCGGGGATTCTAAAATAAATTTAATTACATATTTAGTTTGAAAATTGACATGTTAACTTTTTCGTTTTTTAGCTAACTAACCAACTGTTGAAGAAATGATACATGCCAATATGATAATACCAGATTTAGTTAAAATTTATCCTTATTTTCGTTGTAAGAAATCCTTTAGGTAATAGATGTTTTTTTTTAAAAGCTAGATTAAACATGCACGTCTGCCTACGTTTTTAAGCAAGTAGTTAAACAGTAAATGATTAATTACACAAGATGTATGTTGTAATGTTTTTACGTATGAAACCAAACAATATTTGATTAATGATTATTAAACTATTTTGAAATTTCTTCCTAGCAATGTTTTTAAAATAAACAGCGATTTATCTTCATAATTGAAATTTTGTTAGTTCTTCTAGGTAAATTCATTCCACAAGTTTGGCTAAAACAGAGGTTTGTTAATTTTTTGATTAAATATACATATAATATGCTGAAACCAAACTATTTTATCAATTTTATACATCAATAGGTCATTGTAGAAAAAAAAGAGGAATGAAATCCAAAGTTACAAAATTTTTATCTTAGAAAAGGAAGTTAAAATTGTGAAGAATAAAAACAGTTACCTATTTTTGTTATTGATGCCTAATATATATATGCGCACCTAGCAAAAAATTAATTCAAAAATAACCAGAAGGATAAGCCAAAAACAGCTTGAACGAAAAGTATAATCTCATGTGCACATTCGTTTCGTGCTTACTGGCGACTCATCAGTAGGAGCCCGTATTGCACCCTAAACCCACAATATTTGAGTGGGGAATGTGCGAAAATCGGATAGTAAAATCTCCTATAACAATGTGGAAACCTGCAGTAGTGAAGCAAATTTTATACAAAGTATTCGAAAATGCGACTTAAAACCCAACTTACTATATATTTAATATATTTGAACAAAGCGTGTAAAGAGTAACAACGATGTAACGATACAGCAACCATAATATTGGTATCATGTACTTTCACAGCAGCCATAATGCCGGTACCCTCTACAGGTTTGGTATATACATATATATATATATATATATATTACATATATATAGCGAGTTTTCTACAAGGTCGCATTGTCGAAGACTGTATGATGTTAGCTTACGCATTCGTATAGGAGATTGTTCCGTCAATTTTTACACGTTCCTCACCCAAATATATAATTGGTATTGGGCTCAGTATCGGCTCCTACTGGTGAGTCGACAGTAAGCACGAAACGAATGTGCACTAGATCAAACAATCCATTCATGCTGACTTTTGTTTACACTTCTGGTCATATTTGAACTAATTTGTAACAAGGAATGCAACACATAATACACAATTAAGAAGAATTTATGTATAAATATTTGTGCGTATGTTTAGATTTATAAGATATCAATTTTATTTGAAATTCATTGCTGATATTTAAAATATCATTGGAATTTTTAAATAATGGAAAACTTAATTTCTTTACCTATTATTAAATATTTGAGTAGGTTTTAATAAACAATGTTTTTTATGTAGTTTAGTATACTTTATTACTTTTGCCTTCTTATTTTCAGGGTATTCTACGGAAAATGATCATTCATATAAGCATATTAATTCAACGTAAAATGTGCAAAAATTAGGCAGTCATTATTCGTGCTTCAGGCAGATTAAGTTGAAACGGAAATCGCCCATTTTCTCTTCAAATAAAACAATATATTAGGAATGAATTTCAGAATTACTGATGACACCAACTGTGTCAAAAATTTAATTTATTCATGAAAATATAAAATAACTGCAAGATTTAACTAAAGGAAGGAGTCTCTAATAGTGAGTGTATTTATTGTTAGATTGTTTGAATAGAAAAAGATAAATATTGGTTCATGTTTCCATCAGAAGATTTCACTTTTGTTTACGATAGGTGTGTTCTCTCGTAGAAAGAAATTACCATGCTAAAGTTAGCTCATTGCCACCAGTTATATAAATGTGGTACAGTATGCATTATTTAAAAAAACTTACTTGTAACAGATTATTACCCTGCGCCCTACTGAACAATTAAAATTAAAATCTACTCATTTAATTTCGCGAGTGATCTGAGTGGTGATAACGATTATTTAGTTCATGTCAGAGAACTCCAGAAAAACGCCGAGAGCGTTTTCTAACCAGTTGCTCAATAAAGCGAATCTACTGAAATTCAAATGTGTTGGCATGTCTGATCGTCTTTAAAAAATATCGAACCCCAGCAAAAAACTGACTAATCATAATAAAAGAGAAATTTTCACAAAATATATTTTAAATCAAAATGAAATTCTCAATCCATCGAGTCTCACAAGATTTTAATTGGCAGTGATGTTGGCTGTTCGATCATTATGCCACGGCCCGCCAATGATCACCGCGTAATTTGAACCATTTCAGTTTGTGTGACACAATGTAGTTAGGTACTGTTTGTGGCGGAGAAATTATATATATATATATATATGTATATATATATATATATATATATATATATATATATATATATATATATATATATATATATATATGTAATTAGGTATTAGGTGTTGCGCAACTAGAAAAGTGGAGTTCTATTATGAACAGAAGATAAACTAAAGACAGCATGAACGGAAAGTATAATCTCGTGCACATTCGATCCGTTTTTACTAGCAACTCATCAGTAGGAGCCGGTATTACGCACTTTACCTATTATATATTTGGGTGAAGAATGTGGGAAAATAGAAAGTTAAAATCGCTTAGACGAATCTGTAAACCTTCAGTAGTGAAGTTCACATCTTATAAAGTCGCGATAATGCGATTTCAACGCTAACTCACTATAAATAATATATATATACAGAGTCTGTTAAGGATACCAACACTATGGCAATTGTGTCGCTAGCCGATACCAACATTAAGGTACCGAAAATGTACATGGTACTAACAATATGGTTGCCGTATCGGTACATGATACCAATACGATTGATTACAATGTATGCTAAAGTTCACCCAAATTGAGAATTACAACTTTTTCTGAACACCTTTTCTTGCGATTCCGAAATCGCAATTTAACTAAAAGAAGTACATGCCAGTATATTGAAGCACAGCACACGTTTCTAATCCACCCAAAATAATACATTTTTCCAAGTCGGTTTTTTTGCAAGTTTTACTGAGTTCAGTTCATTTAGTTAAATCAAGATATACATTTCACTGTCACACTAAACAATTTGCCATTAAAAGATTTAAAATAATTATTTTCATATTCACCATTGGAATTACTGGATAGATTCGACTATAATCTCTATTGATCTATTAAACCTCCTAGTGGACATAACAATTTAAATCGCTTATTTCTGATTACAATGCTAAGAATATATTTGTTGAAAAAAAGAATATTATTTAAATTCAAACATGTTTTGGATAAGCATATATTCTTTACTATTTCTAAGAAAACAGATTAAATGCCAAAATTATTGATATTCATTTTGGATTAACCTTTTGGAAAACGTATTATTAATTGGTCATTAATTATCAATTTGGAATATTTGGACAGATTACCGTTCACATAAAGTTTCCGACTGATATTGTTGGATATTTTTACCATTCAATTTCAGTCATCCAGACATATGGTGAATAGTGACTAAATTAGAAATAAATCTACCGTCCGTTTCATAAAACGTTATTAATCACCAAATAGAACTAATTTTATGAATGGATCAGCTAATTTTGAAAATATTCACTGGACGAAAGAATTTTTAATATTTTCCGTATGGTCATTTCGATTTTGTTTTTATAACTGTACAGTATCGTCCATACAGGCGTAGAATAATTAATTTTTTTTTAATTAAAATATGTTTTGCTTTCTTGAGTTCTTTTCACTGACACAAAGAGAGCGCTTCTTTATGGTTTATAAAAGCAAACCAAATTGAAATTAAAAAGAAGTTGAGAGTATAAAATAGAGTAATATCTAGCTAGTTTCTTGCAGTTTAGGCTCCAAGTTCGCATATGCTTCAATTGCTTGTAGAAATTGTGGTATATTTTTAAATCTAAATTTAATTATATTCCGCAACGTTTTGCTTCTTTTCCATTCACTATGTAACGTGAATCAACATCTGGTCAACATACGTGTGAGATTCCAATGAAATCAATTTGTAGACGTGTGTCAACGTTTCGGTATAATACACAACAGTACTTATGATCTTACACTCAAGCAATTAATCACCAGTTATAGCGGCCTACGTAAGTCAATCTAAATGTCAAGGAGTAGCTAGATATTTTATATTCGAGGTCAGTATTAACGACTAGTTTTGAAATATTTTTGATAAAGAAACTGCAATTATTGATATACTACTATAGTCAGCGAGTATTATATATTATTGCTATAGCTGTTGCCATATTTCGTAGGCAAGAAACCATCTTCCCTATTGGGAGGAATTATGACATAAATTAAATTAAAGTTGAGGTTGCGATCTTGACATAAACACCTTTACCATTATTTACATGGATTTGACAGTATAAACTAAGCATTGGATAATGTAAAAAATGGAATTTGTTCAATAAACCACTTTTGTCCTTATTTGGAATTCTTCACGTACTGTCTACAATTTGCCGCGCCCAGGGCTTGAATCTGGGTACATCAGCAATAGAATCTGTTGCTCTAACTAGTAGTTGATCTTGCCGCACATTAAACAAAATTATAAGTAAACAATAAATATTGCTTCTTGATTTTATCATTGCGTGGAGCGTATAATGAATCTCTTTACACCTAAAGTACTAACTATCCACCTAATAGCTGTCCATATAGAACAGGCACCAGGCTACCTGGTGAAGTGGTACTGAATAGATTATTTACATAATTAATCGTACATTGGCTGCGAGGGCTGTGATAATAATTATTTGGATCAAATTTACGATCTTGATATAAATACATTTCCCATTGTGGAAATACATTTGTCAGTATAAACTAAGCATTGAATAATTTATAAAAGGAAATTCATCCAGTAAACCAGTTTCGTCCTTTGTGGTGATTCTTCACGTGCTGTCCATAATTTTTCGCCGACTTGGCTTAAACCTGAGCTTAACCACTGAGCAAACCTTCCGCATCTTATATATATATATATATATATATATATATATATATACTCCACCTAAAGGAAAGGCTAACCAAGAAGCCTCAGTTTTTGTATAACTGAAAAATTTCTGTAGCGTTCGGCATGGCTGCTCAGTGGTTAGAGCAACAGATTCCAAAGCAGACGTGCCCAGATTCGAGCCCTGTCTGCGGCCAATTTGGACAGTAATTGATGTGATACCCGATAAGGACAAAACCGGTCATCTTAATTAATTACCTTATCTACATTATACAATGCATAGTTTATACTCACAAATGTTTGTACACAATGTTTTTATTAAAATCGCATCCTTGATTTAAATGACTTTTATCACCGCCCGCGCAACCAATGGTCATTTAATTAAATAAATTGGCATTTTTATTCTACACTCATCTGACTCTCTAATGCTCTCCAGTTAACACCAGACACAATCGACAGTTGAGTTTAGTTGTGAAAACTTTATTTATTTCTTTGCCTGATTATATACTTTATCTTTTAAATCTGAACTAGCCAATTTTAAAATTCGCCATAACCAGCCACAATCTGTTGCTTATTTACAGTGAAATGGAATGAAATTGACATTAAACAGATTTCAGGCATAAAAGGTTAGTTTATGTTAAATTGTTTTTTATTACCCAAAAAAATATAACTGCCATATCTTTAAGGAGTGGACTGTTCCATTTTCAAACGGTGTTGTAATATTAACGTTACTGATGCCATTGTTAAAATATGAAGCTACTTATAAATTCAAGGATGATTTCATCAATATGGGATATATATATATATATATATATATATATATAAATATATATTTCGATGGCATATTTACGTCTTGCTTAATTAATTTTTCCTCTAGTTATTCTCAAAGATCCCCGTCAACACTTAACCGCGAAAACCCTCCATTAGTACTCCATTCACAAATTTATAATGATTTCATTTGTATTAAAGAACATAAGTTTGCAACGGCAATAGGCCAGACCAGTTATATCCTTACTTTGTTCTAGTGCAAAATCTTTAGATAAGTATTTTACGTCAAAATAAACTATTAAATTACTTTAAACAGTAACATTAGAAATGTTTTCGTAAATACAAATGTATCTGAAACTGAATAATTCGGAAAGGTCTATGCTATGCTTCCATTTCTTAGCCTAATATTGATATAACCTTTAAGAAGGGCACCTGATTCCGGATAGTATGTGTCTTATGGAACAATCTATTTTATTTTATTAAGAAAGACCAAACAATGGTAGTTCAGATGATTCGAGCATTCTAAGCTTTTAAACAATCACTGATTGCGCGGGTAGCGATGACAAATTTTTAAATCCAGTATGCGAGCTTGAATTATGCACCAATCTCATTGTATGTAACCAGTTGTCGAGCACCAGCAAACTACCGACATTCATAACTCCTGATGCGTTTCGACCGCCATGATCACCCTCATCATGGTAGTATGGCAAACTGACAAACGAGAATAAAACCCCAATTCATATTTGTGTAAAGCAAAGTTAGAAATGCGACTCTCACGTGTAGTGGTTTTTCATACATTTTTCTTCACCGAAAATGTCGGTTGCACAATTTCTATGCAGTCACGAAAATTAACTTTTTGTAGCTTTCGCCGCATATCCATAGGTAATACAACTAAACAATCAATGATTGCACGGGTGGTGGTGAAATACCTTTAAATTGAGTTTGCGCGCTAGAATTAAAAATCAATCTCATTGTATTTAACCAATTTTCAAGAAAGATAGCAAAGCTAATATCAGTCACAGGTACTGACGCGTTTCGACCTTCTATGATCATCCTCATAGTACGACTGAAAACTTAATAGCGAGGATTAAACCGCAATGCATATTTATGGAGGCAAAATTAGATATGCGGTTCTCGCCTCTAGTAGTCTTGCATACATTTTTATTGACTGAAAATGTCAGCTACACAATATCCATGTTGCAATGACAACTGGTTCAATTCAAATGGATTAGTGTTTACTTCAAATTCGCAAACTTGATTTAAAGAATTGTCACCACCAGCCTCGCAAGCATTCATTGTTTTTTTTAATATTACCTATATATATTTCATGAGAGCTGCAAAATGTTAATGTTCGTGACTGCAGGGTAATTGCGCAGTCAATATATTCAGTCAAGAAAATTGTTTGCGAAACCACTAGAGGTGATAGCCGCATATCTAATTTTGCTTTTCATAAATATGCAATGCGGTTTTATCCTCAATAGCCAGTTTTCCGTCATACTCTGTTGATGGTCATTGAGGGTCGAAACGCGTCGGTACGTGTGACTGATGGTAGTTTTGCTAGGTTGTTTGACATCCTGTTGAATAAAATGGGATCTTTGTTTACTTCAACCTCGACAATTTGATTTTAATAACGATCTAAACTTCTGCCCTATGACGTTGTTAATTTGTCCATCTATTCTAAAGATATTGGTTTTAAATTTTACATATTACGTATTTGTAAAAAATTTTCTTCGTTATCATATTTTATTTCCAGATTATTGAATTATACTTCATTAGTTAATGTATAAAACATTTATTGCATGTTGTATTATTCTTTATTATTGCTACGACCATACTTTAATCAGTGCGTAATGTGTTGATGTCTGTAATTTGTGGATGTACTTGGGCGCATTAGATTGATGGTTTATTAAAACGAGCTGCTTTTCAAGTTATTAATATTGGGTCGAAACTATTTTCTACCGCTCAGCTAAACAGTTTTTTCTCTTTATATGTGCATCATTTTCTGGCGATATTTTCTTTAAACCATAGCTTTGTTACTATTACTACTCAATTAATGTCACATAGAAAGCCTTATCAATTAAAGTACATTTACATCAAATGGTCCACGCTATGCAATTTGGTTTTAATTTAGACTTTAATTCAAGTATCAGTTGACGAGTAGATTCAAAGTCACTATTATGTTACTAAAGAGGGCGTATTGTAAATTTCGACGCGTCGATAATTCGTCCTAAGGTTATTTATTAATTTCCACATAAAAGTTGATTAGACACATATATTCAGATATCACTCGGTACAATGTAAACTAAAACGCCGATTTTCGTTTATTTTATAGTTTAGTTAATATTTTTATTCTCTTGTGGTTTAAAATATCTGACATAAATTTTATGCAATGCACTATTACGGAAAACTTTAGCTCATTATAAGAATTGCACGCCCACTTAACTCATCAATTTTTAAATACACCCAAAGAGTAAGCCTATGAATCTGATAGATCACAACAAAACACGTTTTCTTTTGAGTCTTGCAACTCATCACCTGCGTCACCTAATCTGCGTGCTACTCTGCGCCTTGTTCGCGACAATTCAGGAAAGCACTCAAGATGTGCCCAATAAGGACAAAACCTGTCTACATTATGTGTTGTATTGGCTATCCCATGCAATGTTTAGTTTATACTGGCAACATATATAAGATAAAAATTTGCTATACTTTTTTTATTCAATTTCACTTCCACGTGTGGCATGATGTCTAATCTATATTGACATTTCAGGGGCGACCACCTGCTTTAGGCCGAAAGTGATGCCAAATAGGCTCCACATAAAGGAACATAATTTGGTATTTAAGTTAAAATAGGACGTAGCATATGGCTTGGGTGGCGCAAGAGATGGAAACCGAGAAAAATTTACCTTAGTTCGAGCCCCGATCATCGTAATTCTGGAAAGTATTTCAGAATTGCCCATTATGGCTGAACCGGTGTTCTTGATGAATTTAATGTACTACTTTATGCCTTTTTTAAGTTTTTACTGACAACACTTTTACAATAAGATAATTTCATAATACTTTTTTTGGAAGAGTTATATATATATATATATATATATATATATATATATATATATATATATATAACGATGATACTTGTTAATCAGTTAGAAATGCGCCGGTTAGTGGGAATGATATTTGTTAATCAATGCATTACAACTGATTAAAATATGAAATCTAATTTTCTCTAGTAAATTCAAAATTGATTGAATTAAATTGGACTCTCATCGCCCAATTATTGATTGATTTGATCGCTTATATGAGTGTACCAATTAAGTTTTTATCGTGAATGCATCGAAATATTATAGCCGACATTCATATAAAGAACAATGGAAGCAAAACAAATATAATTGTGCTATATTTATGATTTTTATTAGTATCATCATAAACTGTAATCTGATAGTCATTGCCAGTTTTACATCGAACTCGGTTTATGATCAAGGTATGACGTAACGTGGGAAAATCGGTGCACTTGCTGTGTTCTGCAGCTGGTTAAACAATAAGGTTATATTTTATTCAAATCCGTAAACTATGCTTTAATAGTAATTTGAATGGTCGTTTTAAACGAAGAGCGTTACAACTGATTATAATATGAAATCTAATTTTCTCTAGTAAATTCAAAATTGATTGAATTAAATTGGACTCCCATCGCCCAATTATTGATTGATTTGATCGCGTATATGAGTGTGTAAATTAAGTTTTGATCGTGAATGCATCGAAATATTATAGCTGGCATTCAAATAAAGAACAATGAAAGCAACACAAATATAATTGAGCTATATTTCTGATTTTTATTAGAATCATCATAAACTGTAATCTGAGAGTCAATGTCAGTTTTACATCGAACGAGGTTTATGATCAAGGAATGACGTAACGTGGGAAAATCGGTGCACTTGCTGTATTCTGCAGCTGGTTAAACAATAAGGTTATATTTTATTCAAATCCTCAAACTATGCTTTAATAGTAATTTGAATGGTCGTTTTAAACGAAGAGCGTTTGTCAAGTCAAACGCTCTTTACTCGTTTGCAGTTTTGCAGCATAATGATGTATGTTCAGCAAGCATGGCTTTGAAGACATTTATTAAATACGACAAATGGAAATGGGTTTGAAGACCTTTTAACTAACATAGTGTAGCACGATTTAAGCTAACGTATAAAGCGTGTATGGAAGCTAAGCTGGAATAGGATGTGACTAGTTTTTGAACGATAATTTTTTTAAACATTAAGGTAATTGAAATGAACTTGAAAAATAACTATTCATTTAACTGGTTAAATCAATTTTTCCTTTGCTCATGAGTATCGTAAGATTATTTTTTTAAATAGCTGATATTTAAGTAGAAACTTACAACAAATTAGAAAGAGTCGCTTAGCCGCAGAAAGCACCGCGTTTCGTGCCGTTAAACCAAACGCAATATCACAAATGTAGAATTATTACCGATATTATATCTTTAATCAATTATCGATATATCAGCAAAATAATTTTTGAAAATGCTTTTTGTGAAAATTGAGTAAACGAAATGGTATTTATAACATCAGGTGATTTTTCTGATTTGATTTCGAGTGGTTTTGATAAAATTGTACTTTATCGATTGCAAGTAGATATCGAAAGTGGTGGAGGCATTACCAATGGGTCAAATTTGAAATATATGTTCTTCGTGAAAAATTAATAATTATTTTAAATCGATATTTTACTTCTTATTTGAACAAAAAGCACACTTTGATTAAATTAATATGGGGTACGCTTACTGGCTTTAAGCGACGCGCGTTGGTTGAACTATTATACACACACACACACACACACACACATATATATATATATATATATATATATATATATATATATATATATATATATATATATATATATATATGAAGCTATATTTAGAGTCAGTTTTATTCTTGTATGGATAGCACTCTATATTCAGTTTATCTATCACATTTATTGATTTTCGTTATGATTTTTCTAGAATTGTTATTTTGGTTTGATTCAATTATTATTAACATTATTAGTAACTTTAAAATTTCATGCAAATGAGTGGTACTGCGATTGCTTGTTATTGTAGCATCTGAATAACAGTCAAATGGATATTTTGACTACAAACAAATATATTGTTCACAAAATAATTTAACATGTGAATGACAAGCCAAGGTATATATATATAAATGTTATAAATTTGTTGCCACCAGCATAATCAATTGAAAACCCAGAATATGTATATATATATATATATATATATATATATATATATCTAAATGTTCGAATTAGAATGTCTTAACAAAACACTGCTAAAATACAAAATATGTGATTAAGATGATCAACTATGTTCAAGATACAGTCTTTTTACTAATGGAAAGAACAAACAAAATTTTTAAAGATAAAAAGCCTTCTGATTAATGAAGCAAATTTCATGTGCAGTGAAGGCACCACAAATAAACGCTAGGTACAACAACAATCGGTGGACAGGTGTTAACCTAATTGTAAAATAGAACCCGTTTTGAATTTTTCTATAGTTATTAATAAAGGGCCAATGCAATTCATAAAAGAATGATGGTGTTTCGCGTTGACGTTCACATATTTTGTCGCTGTCTTACTTTTAATTTTTACCCCCACCAAGCTTCGTCTAACCAGAGGGAAAGATAAGATTCAACTTCAATCTGCATCTTGAGTTATTTATAATTGGAATTTTACCTTCGCACAATCATATGTAGGCATATGCAATAGAAAATTGAGTTTATGCTTGTCGGAGCCCGCGCGCAAACTTTATCGGTGAAAAATGTCTGGCGTTGAACGAACAAATATAACTAATCATACCATGTCCTGTGACCAATGCGACATGCTAACAAAACGCTTTCCAATTTAAATAAAAGCTATGTGCATAAGCATGCTTCCCTATCGTTGTCCAGAACTATTCAAACAATTTTGCATACTCTAGCATTACCTTGCGGCTATCCTAACTTCTTGCAAAACTTAGTTTGGTTATTTTGCTCCTATTTTACCTATCTTAACTAATATTTACTCTGATCAGTAATTGAGCAGTTCCATATAAGTACCGGTCCGGTTTGCTGTGAGTGCTTTCTGTACCTGATGTTTCATTTTAAACCAACTAAACACATAAAAATCCTTCAATCACTGAAATATATATATATATATATATATATATATATATATATTATTAATAAAGTTATTTGTTATTTTTGTCATATATATACACATATTATCTTCTTTGTGGTTTGAACGAATTTATAAACAAATTTAGCATGCTACATTTCATTAACTATAATAAATGCCTCGTTTATCTAACGGAATAATATTTAATTTAAGCTATATATATATATATATATATATATATATATATATATATATATATATATATATATATATATATAAATATTTAATAAATTTCCTATTTACTCTTCTGCCTTCTGTTAATTGTATTTATTTCATAAGTATCTAGTCTTATTAGTATCACTTCCTAGTTCAATCGCTAATTTGTTTAACTTCCCTGATTTAGGAACCGTCTTAATCTTTAGTTGGAACTTTGGGTCTAAATAGATGCCATATGAGCTCCACCTAAAAAAACCAACCGAGTTACATTAGTTAGAATATGACTGAAAATTGTGTGTTTTTTGAGGCATGGTAGCTCTGTGGTTAGAGCAACAAATTCCGAAACAGACGTGCCCAGATTCTAGCCCTGTCCGTGGCAAATTCTGGCCAGAACGTGACGAGTTTCCAATAAGGACGAAACCGGTCTACTGAATAAATTGCCTTTTCTACACTGTAAAATTCTTAGTTTATACTGACAAATGTACGTACTTAATGGGTCAGGTGTTTATATCAAGTTCGCAACCTTGATTATAGAGACCGTCTTAGTCAGTCGTAGAATTTTAAATTACTTTACCAAAGTAACGGCTTCCCCTCCACATACTAAACTCTAATTTGGTTGGCTATACCCATTTACGTTGTTGGACGAAGAGTATTCTTGGCTCCGCCTCCAACCGTTCCTGCGTATATGATCCAGTATTAATGGCTTGCAAAGCAGCTGACTCAAATTTTATGACTCACTATATCACCTAGACTTACATATAAGATATTTTCTATAGGCATGCGTTTGGCGCAACCAGCATCATGTACCAGCATCAAGGTGTTATCTAATGCTTCCAGCAAGTAATATTGAGCATCGTTTGATCGTAAGACTGCCATGCCAAGCAAGCGCACCTCTTACATGTCATGAATGTCACTAAACTAAATCTTTTTCCGACAGGCACCACCGACTTGATAAATTGTAGCCGCTCACATTATGTACAAGGCTCATTATGACACCAAAAGCGATGATATCCTTCAACGAGGTGCGTCTTATTCTGTCCAATTGGTCTGTAGATTGAGGTTTGTCGATCTTGCATGGACCTTCACCAGCCTGCGCCCCACATTTAAACTTCAGACCTAGATTCATAAAAGGTTCCATAGTTGCACCAGTGGTATTTATCTATCGCACCTCCAGATAACGAATGAGCCGAGATGTCTTAATGTTAGATAATGGCCGAAATTCAAACAAGCCTTCAAATTGGTCGATAGATTTGAATATGTACTTCGCATCATCAAGACCCAAGAACAATAGCCCTATTAATTTAGCATGTAGGAATTTATTCCAATTCGTGAACATTTCACTTCCTTACTGCCTATAATGTTGACAGATGGCACTTGTTCAGCTGTAACTTTGAATGTGACTTTTTATATCACTCCAGGAAAGTCGTCTCAGCTACATCTTTTGTAGCCTATGGGCTCAAGGATTGCCCAACGTCTCAAAGAAAACCGGATTAATTCCGTCTCCCTGCCCTCCATCACGTGCCAATGCTTCGTTATACAAACTTTTCGCATAAATGCCCCCTTCACCTGGAAAAATATTCTGGATTGTCTGGGCACTATCTCATATCAATGCAATTGCTACAATAAGTGTGGGAACTTATTACGTCCGATAACTTTGTTTTATTTTATTTGACAATCTCCTTCATTCTGATGTTTTTTTTAATTGCTGACGACTTTCGTACAGTTTTAGATACCCGTGTATCTGTAACGATATATATACATCTATATACATATACATATATATATATATATATATATCGAATTAAAGTATTATGACACGAATTTGATTATATTTATGTCGTCAGTATAAAGTAGCAAAGTTCATTCATCGGATAGATCTATTTCGTCCTAACGGGGAATTTGTTAAATATTTGACAGGATTTGCCGCAAACAGATTATATATATATATATATATATATATATATATATATATATATATATATAATCAAATCCGTCATACTTGTAGGTAAATATATTCAAAGTAGAGATGTTTGACACTCTTAAATTTAAAGAATACGCATGCTATTTATCCTGTTGTATGGTTACACACCTCTTAAATATGACATCATAATACAAAAAGAAAATTGCAGTAGAGCACATAGCGAAATCTGTTCTATCTGCCAAATTAACTATTATTTTACCAGTCGTACAATATTTTTTTTAAATATTGGCGGTTCAGCGGAAGCTGGTCTGCATTATTCGGATTAAATAGTGTTTCAGCACTCATTGGTGTACACCTAAAATTTTACACTTATAATAAAAATTTGTGTAGAAAAAAAGTTTTATGAATAAATAACGAAAACATTTGTAGCCTAAAATTCTCGATGATTAAAACAAACACGATTTTTAGTAAGTCATAATTATGTGAGGAAATGTGAATGCTGTTCAAAAATATTAAGAAATGCATTTTTTATAATAAATACAGATATCACAAGTTTGCTACTTAGTATTGCTAAATTATGTTCATATTTTAAATTTAAAGATATTAGATGTTTCTCTTTA
Source organism: Eudiplozoon nipponicum (assembly GCA_029291075.1). Lineage (NCBI taxonomy): Eukaryota > Metazoa > Platyhelminthes > Monogenea > Mazocraeidea > Diplozoidae > Eudiplozoon > Eudiplozoon nipponicum. Next base: position 111,718 of record JAQBSW010001380.1, on the reverse strand, counting down.
ATGACACAATCGACTGAAGTAAAAATCTCTCTATTTTTATTTCGTAGCAAACGATATTTTCCATACTATCAAAAAGATTATCGGAAATGTAAAGGAAAAATTAATTAAAATAAAGGAAGGTATTTATTTGAAATGTATTGGACAACAATGGAAAATCTTGTTCCAACGTCATTTTCAGACAATCAGCTAATTGATGGCTTAAAGAAGAAGAGACAATTGAGAACCCATCAATTGAGGCCAAAAATTGCATCATCTGAAAATGGACCTATGAGTGCTATCAATTGTCCCGCACAAGAAAAATGCGGTCAAATCCACAGATATATTTTGTTTATACCACCTCACAAATATCTAGTATTTACGCTTTAAATAAATAACATTTTCAATATATTATATTCTAATAAATACACAATTGGACTGCATTAAGAACAATAACAAATTTTCCGTTCTAACGGTCGTGTGATCTAGACGGAATATGATCAATATCCATTAGGGCAATAAATGGAAGCACATATTTACTGATTTTGGTTAGTAAAACGCAACATCCGATGTGGTTCAGTTTCGTGGACTACTAGAATTGTTATTTGTAAAATCCTTTATTTTATCATCGTGCAGTTTTTCAGACTTCGAGATTCCCCCGTGTGTACTTTTCACATTAATTTGTTGGACATTAACCTCAGCTGCAATTCAATGAATCATTTTTATTACCTGGAATTAACATCTCTACTTTGCACTGTTCGTATTATCTTCTCTGTTCCGACAGTTTTTCCATTAAATTTCTTGTCTATATTGATATTAATTTAACGCTGCAATAATCAGTTGATAAATCTGTCCTAATTCAATATCTGGAAAATTTGTAAACGAGTCACTCGGAATTCTAATAACAAGTGTGCGAAAACTTTAGTTTTTTAGCGGTCCAACTTGAGGATGTTACCGTTTTCACTTCGCGGCCACACACATTACGCTAATCTAACAATTTATTCAATAAGAATATGTTACTTACTACGGCTGGAGAAATTCGAGGAGAAAGCGTTGTAATTTTGAACAAATTTTTGGGGATGTTTCATTGTTTGCCTATATTCTGTTAAGTACCATACGATGTGAAGGGATTCCTTTATCAGCTAAACCTTACTGCGTCTTCGCTGGCGCTAATTGGTCAGCTTTTGCTCTGTTTCGGCATCGTGGCCAACCTCGTCATGAAAGAAAAATTACAGACGGGGCACTTACGCACAAGCCTAGTGATGCAAAGATGTCTCTGCTCCGACCAAATATCCCGACTACAATGGCGACTATTAAAATACCTCCTAAAATAAACAATATGTCTAGATTAGCGATTGACAATATTCAATTCTTTGGGAATTGAACTTTGTGCTACTCTATGGATGATACAGGCCAAAAATCTCTATTTATGTGTAGTTTTTAGGCCTCTTAGCCATTCCATTATCTATGACATCCGCGGAGCCAAAATTTACCCACTATGACATGTTACCGTTTGACGATTAAATTAATTTTGGTGACTTCAACATCGCTAACGACAACTGGATTAATCTAACTTCAGAAAGCCATTCAGTGCTGCAGATATTTTCAACGAATTTTCTAATCGTTTCGTGTGCTTTCCCACGCCGGGAAACAATCAATTTGTCTGTATCCTCTACAACAACGAAGTGATCAATAACCTGTGCCGAGAGATCTTCTCAATTTTGATCAATTCAAGTAACCTTCTTTATTCCACTCACATCCTCAGCCATAAGGGAGACCTTACAAACAATCAGACGTCTCTTTAACAGAAAGGCATTTATTATACTCTTTGATACCATTACATTGAGTAAAATAAACAACTATGACAACAAACTCTCCTTTCTCTCTCAGCTCCATAACGCATTATCATCACGCATAGCCTTCGTCATCTCGATTCAACACGTATGCACTTCAAAGAGGTTAAACATACTTTTTAATTCACGCAAAAATCTGGCTCGGAATTCAAGAATTCGCACCTTGTTACAAGCACACGATTACTCGGTATGACGTTTCGATTATCTTGTTTAGTGTACGAAAGTCAATTAAGCGCTTAAAATTAACAGGTACATACAATTGTCTCCTAATTCTCGTCGAAAATTTTCAATCATCGAGAACCAGCTTTTTCACAAATCAAAAAATCGAATATAAGCTTCACTTGCCCTGTTGATAACAACTTTACAGAAGACATTCTGAGCTTTCTTTCTGATGGCCACTTGGTATCCTCTATTTCGACAGTAATGATCAGTAACTTCTCAACCTAGAGTCTGCACGAATTTCGCGTCTCCACGGTCATAGTCATCCAAGCTATTAAGAAAATTAAATCCAAACACCAAATTGATTATGATATCTACGTCGGTATGACTACCCACCTCGGTTAGAAACATCTCTCAGGTTACTGAAGACGTTAACGGGTCTCTAGCAATTACTACATTACTCCCAAAGTGGCCTATTTCGTCGATCTCGTCTATCCAGAAATGTGGCACTTTGCTGATCTCCTCTATTAGGGCTCTTCGTTCTGTCACCATCATCCCGGTGTTCACTAACGTTTTTGACAGAATTGTCCATAACAAAGTATACTCCTTCATTAAATTAAAAACTGGATTCTACCTTTTTGACAATCAACATGAATTTTGAATTGGTGCTTATCTCCACTAATATAGATAGCATCTTTAATTACTTCTATCCCTTCATTTCTCAAAGACACAGTTGCACTCCCCTCCTTCCATATATTTCCAAGGCATTCGACACGATCTTCTTCTCGGTGACTAAATCCGTCCTATTAGGTAATGGCACCTACGGTCGTACCTTTAAGCTAGCAAGTTGTCATCTCCGAAATCAATCGTCTGTAAAAATCAGCAATTAATTTTATATGTTAGAGTTTATCCGTTCCAGAGTACCACAAGTATCAATACATGGCTAAATAATTTTCAACTTTGCTTTGTCACAGCTTCATATTTGGGATAACCAATTCAAATTTATTAAATATTATTATGACAAGGTAGTAATTTTCAGCAGCCCAGCATACCTCGGCTCCCTCACATCTGCGATGGCTCAGCTGTTATCCATAACACAATTTCATATTGACGAGTTTGGACACAAACTCAACCCGGATACAACTCGCATAACGATGCTTGGATCTGACTCTATTAGTTCTTTGATGTCTATTACCCATTTCCTAGATATAGAGATCATTAATTCTGTCAAGCACTTAGGTACCACACCATCTAAGTCGCTGGATTACTCACTGCTTCTTAACCAAGTAACATCAATCCTTTTGAAATGGTTTAGTTTTATATGCTTTCCGAAATCGAGTCTCATCTTGAGCTTTATCTATTCGAAGCCTACTTCCTGCCTCTCATATTTATACGCCATAGAATTTTATTTCCCACTCATGTTGACCTAATACTTTTCCCTTAAGTAAATTGACTCTTACTTTCTGAAACGTAATTTTCTTCTTCGTCAAAACTATCGATAGCGCTTCACTTTGCAAATCTCCTACACATCTGATTTAGTTTTCACAAAAGAGTCACGTCCTTTGTAGGCATAGCGTTTGCGTGACTGCCGTTGTCGAATTTCTCTCATTTTCGTCACTCATATGTCACGCAGAATTGCAATTTCATGATTCAATCCAAACATACTCCCAGCATATTTAGAAAAGTATCATTTTTTTCTTAGGTTACAAGCGCTTTTAATACGCTACCATACGATAAGTTTAAGTATGTGGTTAATTTGCACATCTTTGATAAATTCGTCAGAGTTAATACTGACTGGATGTGCAAACTGTTCTTTTGGCACACGTAACACACGTTGAACCCTTTGGCCATTATATTGGATTTCTGACGCTGTGCAAGCGACGGCCGAGTATAATCTAAAATCCTCTGCGCATTATTTGTCCAGAATGACCAGGTTCTTAATCCTTTCACATTTTAACGGTGAGTGATTTTAATTTCAGCTTCTTCAGCAGATTCGCGCAAGTATGCGTGGACTTGAATTTCTATATCTGGAGTCTCGTATGCCTCCGTCACATTCATCACATGGATCGCTGTACAGAAAATGCGCGCACAATGCACAAACCTGGAGATAGGAATTTTATTGATAATTGAGATTCTGTCAGTTTTCAAGAATCCTATCTAGTCGATTTTGTCCTCTTCCCATCTAACTTTTGTTTTGGTATCTATAAAGGAAACTGTTACAATCTGCTGGCTGTATTCTTCTTACTCATCTTGTACCAGTCCCACAGCTATCAAAACTTATAGATATCCGTTTGTCAATGTCTCACTCGTTCATGCATAATCATAATTTCGATTTGTACCTCGATCTTTTAAAATGTCGGGACAGTTTGCCTTTGTTGCCTAATAAAAATGCATTTTATTATATTTATATAAAATTTTATACTAATTATATGCGAAAAAAGTTGTTTATAGTTTTTTCTTCCTTAAATTATAACAGAATTAAGAAATAAATTTCTAAATGACTATCTTTATAAATTAAATTGAAATGTTGTTTGTCGGCATTAAACATGCAATTTATTTTTTGGTTTCTAAAACTCTCTCCGGCATGTGACTTGTAGGTAACAAATTTATGTAGGCTTATAAATTTATCAAAGTATTTTAAAATAAATTTGAAATTTATTTGCACATTCGTGGATAGTTATTTCATTAGATAGATTTTTTACTTTTTGATTTTTATCTAATACATATTTTCTGTAGAGTATGATGCATAATGTAACTGTCTATAAAGCAGGTAGACAATATATTTAATGAAATATTATTCTGAGTTAGCAAGAAATCCAAAAGATTGAAAACTCTGTATATCCTACCCAAGTTATTTAAGGTGTAGAAATTCACTGTCATCTTGATTTATGACAGAATATCACAAATAAATCTAATAATTGTCATTCTGATTACGTAGATTTCAGTCATGTGACATTGAGCAACATATAGAATTTAATTCAATAGAAATATATGTCAGCTTAAAATGAATTTTTCAAACATTAAAATGGCTTGAACATTAACAAAAATATTTTAATCTTTAAGAACCTGCTATTATTATTTAGAGGCAGATCTAATTTAATACGCTGTTGTTGATATTATATTTTTTATAAAATTAAACGAACATTGGTTGCACGGGTGGGGATAACAGTTATTTTAATCATGTTTGCAATCTTGATATGAGCAACTGACATATTATTTACATTTATTTGTCAGTATTAACTAAATATTGTTTAGTGTGGAAAGGGAATTCATCCAATAAACCGGTTTCGTCCTAATTGGGAACTCTTCACTTACTGTCTAGAATTTGCCGCAGACAGAGCCCGAACCAGGACACGTCTGCTTAGCAGACTTTTGTTCTAACTATTGAGCCACCCTGCCGCACACTACACACATTTTTTAATTACATGCTAACTAATGTATTTTGGTTGGCCTTACCTTAAGGTGAAACCTATATGGCATCCCTTTAGAACTGAAGTTCAAATTAACCATCCCCAATCTGTCATTATGGAACAGAAAACACGCTAAATGCGGAAGTGGTATTGAAATGAACATTAATATAATTAAACGAACATTGGCTGCACGAGCAGTGATAACAATTAATATAATCAAGGTTGCGATTTTGATATGAACACCTGACCCATCACGTACATAAAGTTGTCAGTAGAAACTAAGCATTTTATAGTGCAGAAAATGAAATTTATCCAGTAGACCGGTTTCGACCTTATTGGGAATTCATCACGTACTGTCCAGAATTTGCCGCGAACATGTCTTGAACATTAAAAAACTGAAAAATAAGTTGAATTTCTTGTAATGTGTGAATGCCGATTTCGCTTATTATCAGAATTTAAAGAATAACAATTTTGATTATATTCTTTTATGCAACATTAATATCTTCCAACATTAAAATAAAATGACTTTTAATGATTTTATTTACGATTTAATTTCGACGGCCACTTTATAACATAATTTTAAATTTACACCAAGATAACGATCAAGTGAACGTGATGCCTTCGCTAAATATGCATAAAAAATATTTAGCACTTAAAATTTTAACACGAGACCATTTTGCTTAACTGTTGCAAAAAAACTGTTCCTTCGCTTTGATAAAACGTCTCATCAACAGGTTGTATAATTTTTGCTAATTGAGATAAAATTAAATTGACTGCTCACCACAGGATAAGCTTAGTGTTTAACTCGAATTTACAAAACATATTCTTCCGTTTGTGAATATATTAATTTTGTTTACCTTACGATTATATTTCGGTTGGTTAACGAACCTGCAGAGTATTAAAAAAATTCTTGTTCAACATTCAATTTAATATTTAACCAATAGGTTCCAAAACTTTAGAAATCTATATTGAAATACTGAATGCATTTAACGATTTTGAACGTCATAAATTCCGACCCCCGCACTGTTTCTTATTCTTATTTTTCTTTTCAGCGTCACATTCAATATAAATATTGCGGTTGGCATTTTCAGTAGGTTAACTTAATTGCCTGTGGTGTCCTTTAATAGTTGGTTTCGTCTGTTCATAATTTTGCGCAATTTTGGGTTGCACTCTTAATGAGGTCTCTTCCACATAATGTCTAATATGAAAAGTGTCACTAGAAATTTTACATTAAAATATCATTTTAAACCGATTTTGCTCGCATAAATGGACGATAGCAAAAGTGTAAGCTGTTGATCTGGTCATACTGACGCCTAAAGATGCCACAGTAAAACAAGTAATCTAAGCTTTAGGTGTAAATTTATAATCGAATTATATATATATATATATATATATCAGCTAAATCCCATCATATATTTGAAGCAGTACACCCAGTATATATATGCCCCTTATACAAAACAACAAGCGCCAGGCCTAAACATTCAAATGCTTCCTCAGCATAGTATCTTAATTGAATGCCCATGAATCACAAAACTCAATAACAACGAACAAACATCCAGGCAAGTCCAAATGCCTACTAGATCAAACTGGGATTGGCAAAAAACTGAAGGTGAAAAAACAGCTTCACATACGATATCACAACTATTATTAACAGTGACAGATATTTCAGAACAATATATGCATTCAGCACTGCAATCCGCACACCCCACGCTGTTACCAAAGGGACAGAACAAATTTGAGGATTAAGGTGAACTGAAAGTCGACACTCGAGAAAATAACATTCGTACACGTAACAGCTAATTTTAATTCCATCAATACAAGAATGATCAGATGTCAGACATCATTTTTCAATACAATAAGAAACACCCTTATATATAGACAGACACACACACAGAAATGAAACAAAATAAATATTTTAAACAATAATTGATTGCGCGGGTGGTGGTAACAATTGCTTAAATCAAGTTTGCGTGCTTGAGTTAAACACCAATCCCATTGTATTTAACCAGTCATCGAACAACATAACAAAACTACCGCCAGCTGCAACGCACTGACGCGTTTCGACCTTCCATGATCATCATCAGAGTACGACGGCAAACTGACTATCGAGGATCAAACCGCATTGAATATATATGGAAATCAAATTTAGATATGCGGCTCTCACCTCTAACAGTCTTGCATACATTGAACTTGACTGGAAATGTCGGCTGCACAATTTCTATGCAGTCACGAACATTAACTGTTTGCAGCTTTCGCCACATATACATATATAGGCAATACAATTTAAACAATAATTGATTGCGCGGGTGGTGGTAACAATTCTTTAAATCAAGTTTGCGTGCTTGAAGTAAACACCAATCCCATTGTATTTAACCAGTCGTCGAACAACATAACAAAACTACCGCCAGCCGCAACGCACTGACGCGTTTCGACCTTCCATGATCATCATCAGAGTACGACGGCAAACTGACTATCGAGGATCAAACCGCATTGTATATATATGAAATCAAATTTAGATATGCGGCTCTCACCTCTAGCAGTCTCGCATACATTGAACTTGACTGGAAATGTCGGCTGCACAATTTCTATGCAGTCACGAACATTAACTGTTTGTAGCTTTCGCCACATATACATATATAGGCAATACAATTTAACAATAATTGTTTGCGCGGGTGGTGGTAACAATTCTTTAAATCAAGTTTGCGAGCTTGAAGTAAACACCAATCCCATTGTATTTAACCAGTCGTCGAACAACATAACAAAACCGCCAGCCGCAACGCACTGACGCGTTTCGACCTTCCTTGATCATCATCAGAGTACGACGGCAAACTGACTATCGAGGATCAAACCGCAGTGAATATACATGGAAATCAAATTTAGATATGCGGCTCTCACCTCTAGCAGTCTCGCATACATTGAACTTGACTGGAAATGTCGGCTGCACAATCTCTATGCAGTCACGAACATAAACTGTTTGTAGCTTTCGCCACATATACATATATAGGCAATACAATTTAACAATAATTGCTTGCGCGGGTGGTGGTAACAATTCTTTAAATCAAGTTTGCGTGCTTGAAGTAAACACCAATCCCATTGTATTTAACCAGTCGTCGAACAACATAACAAAACTACCGCCAGTCGCAACGCACTGACGCGTTTCGACCTTCCTTGATCATCATCAGAATACGACGGCAAACTGACTATCGAGGATCAAACCGCATTGAATATATATGGAAATCAAATTTAGATATGCGGCTCTCACCTCTAGCAGTCTCGCATACATTGAACTTGACTGGAAATGTCGGCTGCCCAATTTCTATGCAGTTACAAACATTAACTGTTTGCAGCTTTCGCCACATATACATATATAGGCAATACAATTTAAACAATAATTGATTGCGCGGGTGGTGGTACCAATTCTTTAAAAAAATGCATGATATTGGAACAACATTATTAAAGATGCGCATCTATACAAGAAAGTTTAAATATGCAAACTGTTTCACCAGATCTCAATTTGACTGAAATATATGAGTTCTTATGCAGTATATTGAGAAAAGATAAGTAATGAATACAGATTTCTTCTTTGCATTATACAAAAACTAGAAGCAAAAAACAGGCACGCGTAAACACTTACGGCAATACACGCATAAATTATCATTTTCTGATAATTCCACATACATTCCTGTTTGATTCATTAACCTTTTGCAGTTCGCAGTTCGTGACCGTTACTAGCTTTAGAAGAACACGAAAACTTGCATGATCACGAGCATGATCCTTCTAGACAAAATGATCAGCTAATACGGAAGTATGCTTAGCTATTCCAACTGTCTACCTTTAAATAGGTTATCGAATTCGCTTCTTCAGCAATCGGCCAGCACTTCACAAATCGTGTTATGATTTCTACAAATGGATCCTTTGAATTGACGTCCAGCAAGCGTTTTATATAAAAAACAAGCTCTTTGTTATATTAGGTATACAAGTAGTTCAAGATAGCAAAAAAACCTATGAGAATTTCTTCTCGAGTGCACTCTCGAAGCAATTCTTGAAGATTGGCTTCTATCAATAATATTAATGGTATAATATAAGATATGACACAGATTCAAATTTAACAACAATTTTAACTTCGGAACATTTTTAAAACAGAAATATCAACTCAGCACACTCGACATGCAAATCTATGACATAGGCGGTAATTCTTTAAATCAAGTTTGCGAGCTTGAAGTAAACACCAATCCCTTTTTTTTTTATTCTTTTTTTTTTTTTTTTTTATTTTTTTTTTTTTTTTGTTTTTTTTTTTTTCTTTTTTTTTTTTATTTTTTTATTTTTTTTTTTTTTAGAATTGTTACCACCACCCGCGCAATCAATTATTGTTAAATTGTATTGCCAATATATGAGCGGTAATTTATGACAAGAATAAAGGATTCGAACGAACAACCTCATAGCAATATCAAAGTTCAACCTAGTAAGCTTCGGTCGTATTAAAGTCAACGGGTTACGCATTCGAGGTACCTATATTGAATTCGCGGTCTCATACGCAAAAAAATACTCCATTTTCTCTGGTTGCTTTAAAATTTTCAGGAGAACAGAGATATAATCAATCATATGTGGCCAAAGCACTCTATGCTGGATAGTAAGATTTAAAATCATAAGCCTAAGATTTATTATGCCCACACAGTCTAAATTTCAGTCAGAGCAGAATAGGTTTTCCTAACAGAGACAAAAACGCAATAAGGCATAAAAAATTACTTCATGCAAAAATCGAGACTAATTTTCCATAAATTGAGATTTTTTACCTTACTCTTATGATGATATGCAAAGGCAGAAACTTCTCCATGAACATATCGGGAGCATAATTTACCGTTTAACAAAAAGAAGTAATTGGTGCTCTTTTTATAACTCCAAAGCATTTTTAAAATAACGATGATCACTTCGCACAGAATAAAAGCTTCCATGATAAAATAACGGTAAATATAAAGCATTTAAAAAAATTAAACTGAAGATGACACAATTTCGAAATCGGCATAATCGGCATTTCAGGCAAGTGCAATAGTAAACGATGCAGACTAATTGCTCTAAAATTTTATATGTCATAGTTTGTCTAACAAAGGCTAGGTTTCGATCATGCGCTGATTATGATAAAGAAAGCTTTCGACCTTTTCGAGTACGTAAATGACTTCTATAACGTCAGAATACTCTTATGAAACAAAATGTGGCATTGACGAATTTCGCGTGTGCGTAAATGTCCTAAATGGTTTGAAGGAAATTGTTAACGGAGACCTGTCTTCCTCACATTGGATTCCAGAACAGCCCCTATACCAATAAAGCATAATACTCCAGGATTCTCCTCTGGAAACTGTTTTCTGCTACACTCCTACGGAATTTTATCCATTCAAGTGTGTCCTTGTTATAGAGGATAAAGTGCGATGTGAACAAGTAACATAAGTAGCTAATAAAATTGCCCGGACTCGAGACGCCGTCATTGCTTTCTGCGATTTCAGCAATCTACCAGAGCTATTACGATAACCTGACTATCAGAATATGCAATTCGCTATCTCTAGCATTGCCCGAACTAACGTAACCTTACTTTACTTTACTGCGGCTGACTCCTTTTGGAGGATAAGCCGGCTCCATTGATTTCATGGAGTTTCTTCGGAATTTGGTACAAGTGGTTTCCCCTCACCACTCGGCTTTTTGATCGAGGACGCACCTCTAGCCTTTGCACATCCAAGCGCAGTCTGCAAGGCAGCAGTAAGTTGCATGGTTGCCGGTGGCTGTTGAGAGCTCATTCGCCATTCGAAAGTACGGGGTACTGTCCAGGAGTCCATGTAATCCTGTGGCTGTTGAACCTTTTTGTGGCGGGGAATACACGCCGAGTCATGGTGCCGTCGTCGGGCTCATGTGGTATTTTATAGGAGATCTGATTGCCGGTCGGATATCCACCACGCCCTGGTGACACCACCGCCATAGCCCCGTTAGCCCATGTACGATCGGCCATCGAGACATGGTTGACACCGTCGTACCACGTTAGACAGCGATGGAGCATCAAATCGCGGCAAATTATAGCAGATTAGCTCTTAAATTGTACCTATCATGAATGCTTTTCGATATTTAATCTGCAAAACAGAAACCAACACTAGCGATTATATCGATAAAAAAGGCTGTCCGGGTGTTAGCAGTTATACAAAGTCATATCCAGATGCGCAGATTTATAAAAAGAGAACCGACAGTATATTTGACTCGGCGCTTATTGAAATAAACAATCGATTCCATAAATGCTTGAATAACTTTACAAAGCAGTTACAACGAGGCTAATACGTCTGGAATCTCGGTTTAATCCGATCCATTGGCTGTCATCAGAGATTCTGGGTACACGAATTCATTGACGACTATCGGTACGATGCCGTTCAGTATGAGCTTACAATTCGGAACAAAATTGCAAATAACAAACGTTTTCGAGGCCTTAGATTTTGACCTACCGAATGGGCCAATCCTGAGCACAGCTAATGGTTCTCTTGGGCTAGATTTTTTTGCAATTATGTATTAGATTATGTGAACCTTGTAACAAATTAGTTCAAATATGACCAGACGGATAAACCAAAGTCAGCATGAACAAAGAGTATAATTTCATGTTCACATTGTTTTCGTACTTACTGACGACTCGTAAGTAGGAGCTGGTAATATGCCTTATACCATTATTTAGTTGGTCAAGAAGTGTGTGACAGGTGGATGGCACAATCTCCGATACGAATATGAATTCAAACAGTAATGGAGTTAACTTCATATAAATTCTTCGGCAATGCGACTTCAAAGCCAACTCAATATATGTGATGCACATTCGTATGGACGATTTTACCGTCCACCTATCCTACACTTCTTGACCAACCACATAGTAGGAACAAAGTGTAGAACCGGCTCCTACTTATGAGTTTCCAGTAAGCATGAAACGCATGTGTATATGAGATTATACCTTTCGTTCGTGCTGACTTTGATATAGCCTTCTGTTCCTATTTGAAACTATTTCTTACTAGATACACTACATAAATGCATATATATTAGCTCTCCGCGACAAACAAGACATAACACTTATTGGCCATGACAATCGAGTACTGTCTAAAAGAATAGAATTAACTTACTACAGAACTGTCGTTCTTGCAAAGCATGATTTCACGTTTCTCCAATTCCTCCAGATTTGCCTTTAGTCTATCCTCAGACAAGTGCACCAAGTGCTCCAATTCTTTGTTGGACAGTTGACCAACGATGCCACTCCCCTCTGTTCTAGTACCGGAAGAATAAAGCGACGCTGACTCTTGACGAGAATTATCGTCAAAATAGGCCAACATTGATTCGCTCATCTGTAAAAGCAGTTTTTAAAAAATAATAGATAAACTTTAGCTTGAAACAGAAAAAATGAACAAATATTTCGGTATAATATCACGTGGTATGCAAGATCTATAGGTGATATATATTTAAAGTTTGAAAAAGTAAAAATCAATTGGTTGATCGATTAAATAACTTTATTAAATGACATAATTACTTTCACTTTACAACTGAATTCAATGAGAGATCAGATTCACACACGGGAGGCTCAAATAAAACTGTTGGCAATTTTACCAAACAAACTTCAGGCATTTACACACGACCATAGCGGTAGTAAAAAGTGCATGACGGTTCACAATGAGTAGAATGGTGAGGATTATACGCTGACAATTAAAATTTGGCGTCACCAGTAACATTCTTCCTTAAATTCATTAAGAGAAGGGTGAAATTTAACACTTGCATTTGTGGGCTTCATATAAAATCCATATAGGCCTGGTCATTGCATGTTCTAGACTTGCATTATATGCAGGCATGTATTATGCTCAATAACGTACAAATTAGATAAATAAACGATTCTTTAAATCAAGTTTGCTAACTTGAAGTACACACCAATTCCATCTTACTTAACCAGTCGTCGAACAACATAACAAAACTAACGCCAGTCACAACGCACTGACTAGCGAGGATCAAACTACATTGGATATATATGGAAATCAAAATTAGATATGTGACTCTCACCTCTAGTAGTCTTGCATACATTGTACGTGACTGGAAATAATAAATAAACGATTATCCGTTAATTATATATATATAATATATATATATATATATATATATATATATATATACTGCTAACTGCACAAAGAAATAATAAGCATTTGCGTTTACGATACACGTACCTAGTAACAAACTATCTATCAGTGGACCAGAAGAATGAACAGTGAACATGAACAAAGGATGGAATCTGATAGGCGCATGAGTTTTGTGTATAATAGTGACACATCAGTAGGAGCCGGCATTAAATCTCAAACTTACTTCATATTTTGTCGAGAAATGTGGGGCAATTGAACGATGCAATCTTCTATAAGTATGTGTATTAAAGCAGGAAAACGTGTCAACTTCATATAATACCATAATCAATGCCATTTCAAAGCCAACACATTATGTGATATATCATACCCGTAAATGCTAACAACACCACGGTTTCGTACTTCTGGTACTTCAAGAAAATATGTATTAAATGGCCCCGTTCTACGTCAGTTATAAAATTCTCGTGATAATCATGTCACCAGTCAGTTAAATATTTGATTGTATTTGTTTTTGTTTGCAGAGAACGAACATTAATTTAAGCCGTAAACATGGTGTGCTGAGTACCACTTTAATTGAAATAGGACCAAAATAATACGTCAGCCAGCACAATAAAATATGTAATCACATGTAAGCACACATTTCATGCCCATTGACTGCTCACCAAACACGCTATATATTTAGTCAAGGCATTTGAAACAGTTGGAAAGTAAAATATGCATGTGTATTAAAGCAGCAGTAGAACCAATTGTAAATAAAGCCTTTGCAAATGCAACTTGACATTTATCCTACCCCCAAAATCATGATGTTATTAAAATTTGACGAATATTACATTTAGCTAAAGTTTTACGTTTGCATTGTGAAGGTTTTGAATGAAGTCGACTCCACTATTGCTTAAATACACATACGTAAAATTGGGTGCGTTGCCCAACTGCCCCAAATTTCTTTGTCAAATACGTATTAAGTGTGTAGTATAGTGACGGCTTCTACAGATGACATACCAATAAGCACGAAGCATAAAGGAGTGCACATGTTCATCCGAACTAGTTACGTCACACCCATAGCAGAATTGCAAGTAAGTGAGTTCTCCGAAAATAAGAATACACAATTCGTGAGCAGGTCAAAACAATAAATCTGCTAGTCTGTTTATTTGCTTAGATTGGATAAGTAATCAGTATTTACCAGCAATGGCAGGGAGACGTCAACCACGATTTCTTGGTGCCAACACGTCTGATGCATTTCTGAACATGTACTAATAAGACTTTTCTCCACTGTCTTGGTGCTCAAAGGTAAGCTGTGTAAAATCATATTTTTTAGTTGAAAGTAATATAAACCGACATCATGAGGAAGCAATATTTAGTTAAGCATGGTTAGATGCTTTTTAGACATCTTATTGCGCTTCCTTTCAAAATTTATTTTTATAAAATACACATGAATTCAGTTGATCGCATTTCATTCTCTTCCAGATGTTTTACTATAACGTCTTCATAAATCTTTAAGTAATCGAGTCATCGGCAGTGTTCTTTTTAACAGCACTGTGTGTGAAACAAATGCTTTCGATGTTTTTCACTATATTTCTGTTTTTTATTCTTTGAAATGAAATGCACTTGATGTGACGCTAAGCACGAAATCTATTTCCGAACCTGATGAAAAATTGTTTTAATAACTAAACCTCGATGCATTTGAAACATTTAATTTTTTTAAACGCACATGAAATTGGAACTAGATCTGGTCATTTTGCAATATCTCCAACATTGGTGGGGAATGTTGCGAGCAAGCTATCCTCTTTCTCAAAAATTTACGAAATTTACAATCAATTGCCAAAAGGGCTTAGAGAAACGCCTCCATCTAAGATGTCTTTTAAATTGTTATCTACCTAACTAGAAAAAAGTGTACAATCCTGCTGATATTTTTAATTTTGATTATGATAATACTTTCTCATGGTTTAATAAAATACAGGATTAATTGTTATCAGCAGCATAACTTCTCGAAATTCTATCTTCAAGTTTTGTATTATTAAAATTGAAAAGTTATGCATTATATCATCATGTTAATCAACAATACATACAATCAATTATTAGTCATGATTCCCTTTTTTTGCAAAATGTTACACTCGAATTTTCCTATTTTTGATGAAGAATCTATCACTCTTTATAGCCAAAGTTTCTGATGCTGATAAATTGTACAGTACAACTAATTGCACATATTTATGTGATGTGAATTCAATCTAGTCAGTAGTCATCAAACCAGCATAGAATCTCCGTATGGTATTTTTGTATTGTCCTTGTTATAAATGTTGCCCTAGCTGGAAAAAAACTGCATTTACTTGAAAGATGAAACCAAATTGCACATTATAATACGTTTTTTGTATTCATCAAAAAGACAGTGAGAATAAACAGCGTTAATTGTGCTTTAAATCAAGTTTGCGAGCTTGAAGTAAACACCAGCCCCAAGCTCGCAAACTTGATTTAAAGCATTGTTACCACCACCTGCGCAATCAATTATTGTTTAAGCGTTAATTGTGATCAGGTAAATAATAACAAAGAAGTTTTTACTCTTCACAAATTGGGAATTAATTTTCGTGTTATTCTGTTCTTCAATTTATCTCTGGCATAGTAGCCGCTCCTACTGCTGGGCCACCACTAAGCACGAAACGCATATACACACACACCGTATAATCATGCTGAGTTTGGTATATCGTTTTCGTCATATTTAAATTAATTTTTTATTAGGCACAAACTGCATAATACAGTATTGAGTATTTATTAGTTCTCCCTAACTCGGAATATATAAATATTACATTTTATTGAATTTTGTCACGATTACCACGAAAAAGGACAACTCGTGTAGATCGAGGTCGAAGTACACAGCTGTGCTAGAGCAGCAAGTGTTCATAATTTGTTATTGTTCTCAACGGATCCTTACCAGACTACGAAAAAACAATGTGTATTATCTGCTACCCCGTGTAAACATTGCCTGTATCGCAACATCAATGGTGCACAAAGGTTATACCACACTGAAAGTCTGAACTCTAATGCAAATCGAGATTACGTCATTCATCAAGAATCCATTCTAGCCAAAGACAACTTCTTTTTGGCATCTAAGTGGTGCTCTGCTATAACTGGCAATCAGTACATATCTCATTTGTACCAGTACCAATGCTATATTTACTGATATACAGTTGCCAGTCACTAATTCACTTGCTTATACGTAATCCTGCTTTTGATAAGTACTGTCACATTTTCAAATATATGGCCAGATGTCCTTTGTTGCCAAATAAAATTTATTATTAATACTATAATCTTTACCCAGATTGAGCTCAAGTGCGGAGATGATTGATGTGTACATATCGAAATGTCACATTTTATAGTTTAATTAATACTAATTTTGATACCATTGATGCAATACTTAAACAAGAGGATAGTAAGGACCCGACTGGAGAGGCTTCGGGGCTTAGTATAATAGACTTTAGTGATTGGGCTAACTCATACAACTTTAGATAGCATCCCGATTGCAATAGGTAAAACGAGTGACACCAAATTCAAATTAACTCTGACCTAGCACCAATAATGGCTTCATTGGAAAATATGACATTAGTCTCTACAGTCATGACTATACAATGTTATTTTCCTAGAAAGATCCTATTTCAGTAAAATAAATTATTTTCAAATATATAGGAAAACGTGGAGCTATAGTTAAAGTAACACATGTCACAAATTTAGCGGTCAAATAAAGTATCAAAATTCACTTCAAAATTAGTAGCATATACAAAATAATTACTATTTACAGATGTCAAAATGTAAAACCATGATCGTTCTGTTCCACCGGAACTCGTTCAAAATATATACAACTATAAGCAAATAAGTCTAACGTTTATTGCGTGTACCATCCTAAAATAATAAATACTTGCTGTCAAAATGTATATAAACTCCAATGGTTAGTTAAAACATATATTAAAGGTAAGATAGTAAGATTTTAAGAAACGATAAACTGTAGGATTGTAGAATTGTATATTATGGAGTAAAACCACTTTTAAAAAACAATAGAAGGAAAACAAAATTATGTTGTACAATACAATTTGTCCATAAAATCTCATAATTAAAACAATATCTATTATGTTATTTTAAAAATTGCCCACAAATAAAGCAACAGTATAGATGAAAATTTTCACAATTCTTTGTTTTTCTTAACATAATACAAAGTTAATATTTTGCAACACTGTACTTAAATACCGTATGTTGACTCAGATGAATTCCACTTATATCAACTCAAAACTTCAGAAAACAGTTAGATAATATGAGGTAGATTATCAATAACACGGTAAACCCACCAACTTGAAAAAAATACCGTAAACGCAACACATGTCTACGGAATAAATAACCGCATTAAAATGTTTACACTTTTTTAAACGCTCAAATATATATACAAATTCTAACTGAAATAGATCGAAACAATTATAGTGTTTTGACATTTCAGCACTGAATAATTTAAACAAGATTATTTTCTGGAATTTTTCACGTATATTTGATAATTGGTTATATATATAATATAAGTTTGTACAAATAAAATGAGTTTACACGAGAGCTATCCAATAATAGGCGGAGAAATTGCGGATAAACCAGACGTAGTCTCTATATCATGACTTGTTTTAACCGGGTTCATATGCACTCCTGTCCATTGATTCATATGGAATATTTTTAGACAGAAAAATAATCTTCTAACCGATAAAGATGGGAAAGCCAACATTTGTAACCAAGATTTGTAGGTTACAGAAGAAGAGGAGCAAATACCTTTCAAACCTCTTCTTTGTACAGCTTCTGTCACACAAGTTAACCCCTTTTTAAGTGGGTTCCAAGTAGCAGCTGCATATTTCAAGATTGGACATATTCAAACCGCATACAGCTGCAGTAGCATTTCTCGCGATAATATATTTATTCTTATCTGTGTCCATCATTTTTTTAGCGCAGCCAACATCATTTTCAATGTTCCTCTTCGCAGAAGCTTTATAATGAAGAGTCCTACCAAGATCCGTAACAACCTGTCTTAACCGGATTTCGATAACATTATCAACCAATGAATCAAGGAGATATACATAATTTAGATAAGCTCGATAAAAGCCTACTCAAATGGAATATTATTTAATGAATATTCACCATTATTTTGATCTATTCAGAAAACAATTTTCAAATCATCAGCGAACTTCCTTACCTGACCACATAAGATCACCTTTTGTACAAAAGAAAAAAATGTCAAATAGAATAGGACACATGCACAAACACTGAAATTTTCTGGATGTGACTCACAGCCGTCTAGATTGATTAATGTTAACATGAATAGTCATGCTTCTATTATATCGATAAAAATTCAACAGCTTTAGAATATATGGATTCACCTTTATTAAACTTACAGCCTACATAATAGCATAAAAAGAAATTACATCGACCAATTTTGAAATTTATGAATGCACCAGTTTATTTTATCTAGAGCTATGATATGATACACATGAACAAAATATACGTTGTTAAATCCATATTCACATTTATCAATAGGTAAAATTGTGTTATGATGTTTTAATATTAAAATCTCAATTTGCTTAAAGAGAGAAGGCATGGTAAATATTAACATATAATCGTTATCATGGTCCAATAAATTTAAGCAAATGTTATGCCATTCTAGAAAAGGATTTTGATGGAATAATACCATTTATAACAACTTTCATAAAAGATAAACTAGCTGGCTAATAGATTTCATAGGTTAAGACGAAAGATCATCTACTGACATTCCTAAATGAATATTAGTAGCGCGGGCGGCGATTTTGAATTCTGGGTGACGCGCGCGGTTTAAAATGGCTCCAACTTTTTTGAATACTGAATTTGAAAAAAAATATTACGGACCTTCAAAACTCCATGAAGGAGCTAAGGGAGGAGAACAAAACTATTAAAATAAAATTTTTAAGCTGGAGTCGGATGTTAGCAATTATTCAGCAAAATTAGATTTATCAGAAAGGAGAAATGATAACTTAAGCGTTAAAATTGAGGAATTGACCGTTGCGTTAAATGACAAGATGGATAAATTAAGAGTCAATGTTAAGCCATGGATCGAGTTAGCTGAAATAACTGAAGAAGACGATATATCTACAAAAAGCAGTTCTTCAGGTGAAGAAATATTAAATATTTTATCCAATGAAGTTTCTGCAAGGATTGGAAAACAAGAGCAGTTAATCTTATTTAATCTAAATGAAAATGCTGATCCCAATGATGCTGAAAAGTTAATGCTTTAATCAGAGATACGACAGAGGCCGACATAACGAAATGTTTCGGAGTAGGCAAGAAATCGGAACGACCAAGGCCGGTTGTGATAAAATTATCAAAGAGGCCGACTAACAAGCAAGTGGAGAATATTAATAGGAAGGAAGAAGAATGTCGTAACTTTCACAACATATTCATCTCCAGAGGCACGACTTTTCTCCAAAGAAAATTGTCAGCGGCAAAAAGGTAAAGAAGAATTTAGATCAGAAATCAAGTCATCCGGAACAAGTTACAATAAAGGGTGTGTCAATCGATTCTAAAATTACAAAAAACGGGGTTTCATTATTGAATGTTGTGGACAGCGGACAGCTACGAACTATAGCTACGGTACTCAACAAACGAATTATAAGGAAACCACAAAAGTTAAATCAGTACCTATTGAAAACTGTAAAGATGAGTTGGGTTGTCCATATACTTTATTTTATGCTAATTGTAGAAGTGTTAAGATAAAACGTTTTTGCTGTGTGATTTTATAATAAGTAACAATTTTGACTTTATAATTTTATCTGAAACCTGGCTGAACAAGAACATTGAAAACTATGAATTTGACATTCCTCATTATTCTCTATTTAGGAAAGACAGATCACTGGATAAAAGAGGTGGAGGAGTACTTATTTATAGCAAATCGATATTAAATGCAACAGTGTTACATACTAGCGAATATAATACTGTCATTGATTTTTTAACTATACAAATAGATAACCTGATTTTAACCGCGGTTTACAGACCGCCGTATGCTAATTTACATGATGATCAAATGTTTACCAATTCCTTTCAATCTATTTTGGACTGCCATGGTTATATTGTTGTGGTAGGAGATTTTAATAAGGTGCATGACTGTGAAATAATCAATCTTTTTTCTAATCATGATCTTAAGCAGATTATAAAGGAACCAACTAGAGATTCGGAATGCTTAGATCATGTATATTTAGAAGTTGAAGCGTTGAACTCACACAGTTATGATGTAGTAAATTACTTCAAAGAATTGGATCATAAACAAATTATTTGACAATGGAACCTTTCGAGTAGCAAAGCACAGGAACCTAATTTTGAAAGTGCACACGTGCAATGTTCCATAATCAACTGGAATCTTTTTAGAGAATTAAGCTTATCAATTGATTATGAATGTTTTTTTTATCATGAACAATGACGAATTTGTTTCTTCTGTTTCATTGTTATTATCTGATATATTTAGGGCATCTACATTTACGGATGTTATACCAAAGCGAATCAATAGGAAGTTATGTAAGCTAAGAATCAAACGAGATAATAGAATGAAATTTAGTCTTATCAATAGTATTAAAAAAATGAGGTTAGATTTGATCGATAAAGAAATTAATTCATCACTGCTGATAATCCGTCAAAGATCAGAGAGAATAATTTTGGCTAAACTGAAGAGTAATCCTAGACTAGGATACAAAGTCCTCAGACTACGTTAAATATAAGGAAAAATTAAAGCTTATATTACCTGTGGGTAAAACTGATTATGAATTTATCTGTGAATTGGATGAAGTATTTGGCAACTTGTTATGTAATCCACAGAACGAAAGCAATTTCATTGATCTACCGGATCCTTCGGGAAACCAGGATCTAGGACTTGTTATTGACAGTGATGCATTGATAGAATTAATGTTAAAAATAAAATCAAAAAAACAAAAAGATCACTTGGTATATCGATTTGATAACCTACTTCAATTACCTTTAAATTTTATGAATGCGCTCTGCAATTTTATAAATAGAATTTTAAAGAATGGGATATTACCAATCGATATACTAACAATAGTAGCTAAACCTTTGCCAAAAGTAAGTAAGCCAACGTGTGCCAGGGATTATAGATTAATCTATATTATCCCTTCGTTTTTTAAGATAATAGAACGATTGATACTTGATCATTTAGAACGTATGTTGCCGGCTGATTTTGATATATGCCAACATGGCTTTACAAAAGGCAGATCGACAACTACTAATATGCTCTCTATGTGTAAACTTTTAATTACATTAGATGAGAAAAAGTTAGATGCATTAATTGTATTTATAGATATCTCAAAAGCTTTTAACTCTTTATCTTTTGATGCTATTTTGAATGCGATTAATTTATTGAATATTGATCCGAATATTTTTAGACTACTTAGATACTATTTATATAATCGAAGAATGAGTATTCAAGTAAACGATTTAATATCTAAATCGAAAAGGGTAACAAGTGGAGTTCCACAGGGATCAAGTTTGGGGCCAATTTTATTTGAAATTGTATTTGCCTATTTGAAAACTAAGATCCCTATCGGTCGAGTTTGCAAATTCGCTGATGATTTGAAAATAATCTTTCCAATTGATCCAAATAATGTCGAATTCTCCAAAAATAATGTGACACTAGATTTGTATGATTTAAGTAGATACTTGTTAACACTAGGGCTGAGAATAAACAGTAAAAAGACGAGAGCTTTAAAAATAGGTAACAGAACAGAATTTAATTATGTTTATTTTCATGATGCTGAGATTAATGATGTTTTTGAGATTAAACTTATGCAAGAAATTAAGGATTTAGGCATAACTATTCATTGTACGGCTTCTGCTGAGAGACATATTGAAAGGATAGTAGGCAGTGCCAAGAACAGATGGGCATTAATAAATAGAAATATTATATCGCTTGAAATAAAATTTAAAATGTTTATAATATGGATTAGACCGATACTAGAATATGCTGCCGCTACTTGGAATCCTTTAACAAAGGGTTTGTCTAATAAGATAGAAGCTGTACAAAGAAAAGTTGTGAAACAAATTAGTCCTATCTCCTGCACTATATACGCCACTAGATTACAGTTTGTATCACTGCATCCTTTATGGTTTCGGAGAATGTGCTATTGCATAAAAGCTTTCCATTCGAACCAGTGGACTGGTGCCTATATGAATCCAATAAGAAAGAGTCATGAAATTGGAACTAGATCTGGTCATTTTGCAATATCTCCACCATTGGTGGGGAATGTTGCGAGCAAGCTATTCTCTTTTTCAAAAATTTACAAAATTTACAATCAATTGTCAAAGGGGCTTAGAGAAACGCCTCCAACTAAAATGTCTTTTAAATTTTTATCTACCGAACTAGAAAAAGTATTCAATCCTGCTGATATTTTTAATTTTGATTATGATAATACTTTCTCCTGGTCAAATAAAAGACAGGATTAATTGTTCTTCAGCAACATAATTTCTCGAGATTCTATCTTCAAATTTTGTATTATTAAAACTGAAATGTTATGCATTATATCATCTTGTTAATCAACAATGCATACAATCAATTATTAGTCACGGTTTCTTTTTCTTACAAAATGTTATACTCGAATTATACCTTAAATTTTCCTAATTTTGATGAAGAATCTATCACTCTTTACAGCTGAACTTTCTGATGCTGATAAAATGTACAGTACAACTAATTGCACATATTTATGTGATGTAATAACTTTTTATATTGTACATTTTCTAATCTTATTATTTGATGGAACATGTGTGGTTTGAATCCAAATAAAGATATTCTATGCTATTCTAAATTAAGTTGGCAATCTTTATATAAACACCTGTCCCATTAGGTACATACATTTGTCAGTATAAATGAAATATTTTAAACTGCAGAAAAGGCAATTCATTCAGTAGACCTGTTTCGTCCTTGTTTGGAATTCATCACATACTGCTCAGAATTTGCCGCGGACAGAGCGCGAACCTGAGCAGGTCTGATTTGGAATTCATAGTTCTAAAAACCGAGCCACCCGGCCACACAAAATGGTAATTCATTCAGTGGACATATTTCGTCCTTATTCTTAATTTATACTCAAAAATGTATTTGCATAATGGGACAGATGTTTATATTAAGATCGCAAACGTGATTTAATTAATTCCAAAATGATAATTTTGCTTTCCAAATATAATTTGCAACCTTAGTTTACATATAAATTTACAGTTAAATTCTGGTCACCGCTCGTAGTTCAACAAGGAATCTGATAAGTCAAGAATTTTGGCGAAGTTCATGAAACTGCACAACAAACTACCAAATATGTCTTCTAATTTCAACATACAATCACTTAAAGCTTCATCCACAGGCAATACTATCTTTAATATTTATAAGAAATTCAAAATTTATAGCCCAATTTTTTTTCGACAATATAATCCTTTCTGGTCCTTGTGGAATAACCATCATTAAAGGGTTTATTTCATTGTCAACCTGGTTTTCAGTTTCTTTTTAGATTTTCTAGTTTTCTTGAATGAACTTAGCATTGTGGAATTTCAGCTATTCGGTAATTATAATCTGATCTATTTATTTTAATTTTAATTTTGATTGTGTATTTATTCTATACGCGAATTTTTCTACGTTTTTTACACGGGCCGTTTGACATTCAAAGCCCTTAATATTTTTATTCATTTCCATACATACAAACAAAATGATGCTGCCATCATCCACTGCCATAATTCCAACACAAGCCACTATTCAGTCATACTTAACTTCAATTAAAATGGGAGATATCACGGATATCCTTGTGGCTCCATCTCAGAATCTCTCTATTTCCACACTTGTTGACACACTGTGCTTGCTAAAACAAGGCTCAATAAATACGCACGACTGAAGAGAATTGGAACCCTGATTATTCACAAGCTTATATTCTATGCCACTATGTCGTTTTAAATTAAGTTTCCTTCACGACGAACGGACACATAAATGCTACAAAGTCCACCGTTACTATTATCAATAAATAATAACTAGTCACTTTTTCACTCACCTATACATGATCCTACTTCTGAATTTTATCTTTATCTTATCAATTATCATGCAATATGGCCTTTGTTGGCGCATATAAATTTATTAAAATTATCTATTCTAAGCTTTTTATACCTAAGAGCAGATGGCATTTAACACTAGTATCTCGTTCTATTCTTAGTTACATAGAAGAAAATAGTGGCAGAATAGTTCCCAAAAGCGTTATAAGTAGCTATGATAATATTAATTCCTTAGAAAAACAATGCAAATTCAAAACGAAATAAGGCATTTCAACTGATAAGAATGTATGAGCTAGTAGAAATCTACACTACCTTTAAATCGTTCGTTTCATCTTCTTTTGAAGCATATCTTTCATCGATAGTCTTCAGTATTTCAAGGTCTTCTGCGCAACAGCTGGAAAAATCAAAATATACATCTTGTTCGTCATCATTAAGAACTGTTAGTATTTGAGAAAACACTTCATGCTGCAGAGATTTACAGTGGGTTTCAATATCCAATGTTTTATCTGTTTGAACACCCACCGAAACCATTTTATTTACTATAATAATGTGATAGTGATAGATACTATCAATTTTAATCTGACCTAAAAAACCACTAGAAAGAACAACTAATACAAAAGGACAGTAAACGAAAATGTATAAATTAAACTAAACAGTTTATTTATTGAGTAATATTGCATAATCAGCCCAAGTCGCAAGAAATTTAATTAAACATGGAATTTATCCACATAATGAATGAGGCAGCGGTGGAAATATTTTTAACTTATTTATTAATTATATTAAAACAACAACTCAACTAAATTTAAAAGTTTGCAAACATAAATTGGAAAACAGCTGCCATTTATCGTAAACGCTTGGTTGCAAGTAAATGCCGTGTGACTTAACAGCAAAGTTAGCTGAACGTAAATAATGAGATATATTACTGTTGTTGGCCTTTATAAAGATCGTAATTGTATTCGCCGGCTGTTGAGGCCCCAAACCTATTGGTATTTGTAAGCCCCATAGATGCCAGTTCGCTAGAAGTCCTAACATTCACAGTAGAGTCTGTTTTGCCTACATTGTTATCTGTGTCAATAAGATTTAAATCCATTAGGTCCTGCCCTAAATGAAATACATCTTCTAATTTAATATCGGCATTCATGATCAAGAATTATGGTACTCAAATTGACAATTATTTTATCCGTTTGGAAGGTGAAAGTTGGAAAGCTATATCTTCAGCAATAATCTGCTTTGATGTGTACGTGACCCACAATAATAAATAAATTACCTGTTCCAAGACTCCTCCTCAGTGTTTTATTATATCAGAACACAAGGCAAGTGTCGAAAGATGTTTATTGTGCAATGTTGTAATCGATTATTATGGAGAGAAATGTTAAAAATGAAGTAAACGAAAATCTACAACCAGCTCGGAAGCACGATACTCAAAAACTGAAAATAGCGCACAATTATAAAAAATCAAGTCTTTAAACAAAGAATGTTCTGGAAAATAAAAAGAAAAAATTCTTTTTAAATAAAGTTGTTACAATCAGATATGGTGGTTTAAATTTATCATTCAAGGTCATTTTATAAAAGGCGGAGGATTCAACATCCTCTACACGGCTATTGACGAGAAAGTTGGGCAGTGTTGCAGTGTCTAGATTTACTTCTAGTCTCTTGAGGTCAGCTCTGGTTGATTGGCTAGTGTTCCCTTGTATGGATGCTCCGGGATAAGTAGAGTTGTCGAAACAAGAGAGGTGTGCTGCTGTTTGAATTTTCAGTATTGTTTGGTTGAAGATCTGCGGCAAAACCGTGGTGGCAGGCACACATAGAAGTCCGATTAGTAGATAATCGATCACGTATGACTAGTCGTGCAGCAACAAGAAGATTAGCATAATTGAAATCTAAGTGACTAGATGAAACAGTGTGACAAACTCTAGTTCCGAAGTCTGTGTAGGCAAAAAGTCAAGTAGAGAATGCGAGAGCAGTCACGCGTAGCACACAGGGCGGAAATGTCAAGCGTGTGTGATTATGCATGGTAAATGCACCATGCTTAAATACTAGTGCAAGCGCATGGTCGTAGGCTCTTGGTTAACGGAAAATTTTGCTTGTTTCAAATTGTACCGCGTATTTGAAATATGAATTTCATTTAGGCCTTATGTCGGCGAATTGATTCAAGCTGTTATATCATTTTCCTTACTGAAAATAGAAAAAATCCTCTCCGCGTGGCTTGATAGGTTATGTAGGACAGAGTTCGAACCCAGTTAAGCAACTGGTTATTATTCTTCCCATAGTTAATAAAAATTGTTTAGTAAATGCTGGGCTGGTTCATGTTTTTTGGTTGCTTCAACAATGATATGATGCCTAATAACCACTAGGAATTGCTACACAAATTGTTAGCTGTAGTGGCCGGTCATACCACGTGAAGCAAAATAGATTAGTGTGTGATTTGTAGAGTGGCAGGCTGAGGATTGCAATGTAGATTGCCACTAAAGTTGCCAGGTTTAATTTGAAATCTATGCGGACTGGATCGCCATCAATGTGTTTGAATACGACCAAGAGAGCTAGTGTGTGCTCGACGTTGTGGTCTTGATGTTCGTAAAGTGTGCATAGCGCATCTGATGAAGTTTCGATATGCATTCAAAGTGGCTTGTACCACGATATGAAGCCGAATTCTTCTTAGTAATGCTAAACAAGGCGTTAACTCTAACTAGCTGGTAATACCAAAATAGGAATTGTGAGCTCAGTTGTGAGCTTTACGTTGCAAAAGTAAAATTGAAAAAATATCTATATATATGAAAATCAATTGTATGGACAAAAGTGTACTCAAACATTTTCGAAATGATGGCATATTACCGAAGAATTGTTCAAAAATTCTACATAATTGATAACTAAGAACAGCTGGTTATATCACGTGAGTCAAGTGAGTGTGAGAAAGGTAAATGAATCATGTGGATCCAAAGAGTTTACGTCGCCTGACCTAGGACGCAAGTGGCGCGCAAAAAGTTAAACATTTCACACGTAAAATAATGAAAAATTAATTTAAAAAATTATCAGTTATGCGTTATGCAAAGCTTTCTATATTTTGGTTAGGTTTATAGACAGATAGAGCCTGAAACGTGTTTAAAATGTTGTATGTTTCCAGGATCAGACAGTTTTATAAACGGTTTCAACCTGTCTGTGGTTACCGATGTGGTTGTCGCACCTTGCATGGTAATGAAGGATTTCGGCTGTCTGAGAAAATTCGTGTAAAGACCGCAATACTTGGTTGTAATGGTGTAACAGTAGCGTCGTTACGAACGAGTAATCTCTTGCAGCTGTGGAGCCGTGGGTTAAAAAAGACTGGACGGAGAGTATGTCTCGGCTGCTTTTCAGACATGTTGTCGAAATGAAGTTGAAGGCAAGAATTTTTTGAATGGACTAGGTTGTCCTGCTGTGACAATATGGTGTATAGTGTTGGAGACTCGTAGCCCTGACTTGGTGAGATCGAACAGCGACATGTGCTCTCGTAGAACTGCCGATAACTCTGCTAAATGCAAGTATGAATTAGGTGTTGTGAACCTAGTAACAAATTAGTTCAGTTGTGACCAGAAGAATAAACTAAACACAGCATGAACGGAAAGTAGAATCTCTTGCACATTCGTTTCGTGGTTACTGTCGATTCATCAGTAGGAAACGGTATTACGCCCTTTAACCATTATATATTTTGGTGAGGAATATCCTATTATCCCACATTCCTCAACCAAATATATAGTGGTCAAAGGGCGTAATACCGGCTCCAACTGATGAGTCCCCAGTAAGCTCGAAACGAATGTGCATGAGATTAACCTTTCCGTTCATGGTGTCTTTGTCTTATCCTTCTGGTTACAACTGAACTAATTTGTTACTAGGTTCGCAACACGTAATACATACTTTCATATATATTATTTCTCCGCAACAAACATTATTTAATCTCTGCTAAATGATGCAGTGGAGTTGGCTGAATGACTTGTAACTAGAATCATTCGGAGGCAAGTGTCCAAAAAATTTGCTGGAGTCCTGTGGACTGTTCAAAGATCTTTTGGTAGACAAAATAGACTATGAGCCGACATTTCAACAGCAAATTAAACCTATTATATTGTTTTAGACCTTGGCGATGATAAAGTTGTGAGTAAATTCACGCCGTAAACCTATAGTGAGTGTGCGATGCCGGAAGCCATAAATAGGTATGAGTTACCCAGTATCTGTTGCAAGTAAAACGTATAGAGACATCTCGGCCATTGAATCACGCTTGAGAGCTGAGACTGCTGCACTTGTGTCTACGATGAGTTCTTCGACAGTTCTGAAATTGATAAGATGCAAAAGCTCGTTGGGTTGTTTGGCCGGGTCATACAACCTGTAGGCTTGTCATAGCGAATAACATTTAGAGTTTGGCTCTCTTTGTGGCATAATCGGCGTGGATGGAAAGAATCAAAGTTAATGTCAGATTGTATGAGATTGCTTCCTAGTGGCGCCGTTGATGCCGTTGATGCGCAGAAAGTACGGTCTTCTACATTATGCGTCATATGTTTCTCGCTTTTGATGCTCCACTGTGCCTGTTTTCTGAGGACTTGTCCGTCAACTTTGGAAATTAACACTCATTCGTGAATTCGTCCGAACGGCGTAGACAGACATGACAGGAATTAAAACTTCTGGTGATTATAGCACCAGTTTTTTAGGCATATTTAGTAAAAGTACGCGGTGATCTAGATTGTTGCCTAAAATTATTTCGTGTCCTGGTTGGAAAAGTAGGTCGTTCGTTAAGCTGATTACTCTAAGGCTAATCCTTCTAGAACCTTAGCCATGTTCGCAATTGTCCTTTCTAAAGAGGGGATCCTATCATCCTGTTGAGAAGCTCAAAACGATGACGAAATTATCTATTGAGAGGGAGTTAGAGAACTGTCTATCAAACAATTTCAATGATTGAGGAAGATTGTTACGAGTTAATTCACGTCGTAAACATATGTTGAGTGTACGATACCGGCAACTATAAGTAGGAATGGTCTCACTTTTAGCTGTTGCGTGTAAAACGCCTAGAGTTATGTGGGCCATGGAATTTCCCTTGTGAACTGAAACTGCTGCACCTATGTCCACGATTAATTCTCCACCAGTTCTGAAATCGAGAAGATGCAGAAGTTTGTTGGTTTGTTTGGCCGGGTCATACAAATAAGTAGGTTCGTCATGGCGAATGACATTTTCAATTTTGCTCTCTATACGGCGTATTCTGCGTGGACGGAAGGAGCCAACATAAGCTATTTAAAAATTTGTTCGTGAAGAACAAAAACTGTCTTTTTATTTATTGTAGTCATCTAAGGAAGGAAACTGGCATCCGTTTGGTAAGTTTTCCAAACGATGCAAGCAATTTCGACAATTATAAAAATACTTTTAGTATTTAAAGCATCAACCTTTCGGAGAATATCGACCGAATGACCAAGGTGGTCCCGATCGCTGTTTATTCTGATTTAGACGATGTTGGTCCGTGGTTCTATTAGCATGAGCATTGTCGATGATGACTCTTTCAAGAAATTTACTCAAATCTGAAATAAATCTCTCTAAAATTGATAGTCCAGCTTCAACAAATGGACGATTAGATAACATAGAATTCAGGGTATTCATGTTTGTAAGTGAATTACAGGACATAAAATGCATATAGGGACCTATCAATGTATAGAAAAATATTTAAAACATACGTACCCTGTAAAAATGACAAACTATTAACAAAACGCATGCCAAAATCTCCTTTGCAACGAGTCGGGCAATAGAAAAAACTGACATAATCTGCTCCCACAAAATTAAAATCAAAATCTGCTTCCACAGTTTGGCACGAACTTAAACAGTTTTACAGAAAACTGACGAAAACTTCTTCTGCAAAATCAGAATCAAAATCTGCTTCCACAGTTTGACACGAATGCAAACAGTTTTGAGCGATTTAAGCACAATAACAGATGAAATCTGCTCTCACAAAATCAAAAATAAATCTGCTTCGACAGTTTGAAACATTTTTTTGTAGGAGTAAACCTCCAAAACATTCTGCTTTCCTGGTTAAACACAACAAGGAAAAGCCCAAAAGACACTGACTAAGAAATATTTACAAACAGGGTGAAAAACAGGGTTGTTCGGTTTGCTACGGTCGATTTTAATGTAATTCCCCAGGATAATAATAAAAAATGCAACACAATTTTTTTATAATTTTGCCAAACATTTGTGATATCAAAAGAAGTTTAAAAACAATAATGCTCTCAGTATTCTGGCGCGGTCGCTTATTTTGTAAACGCCTTGGTTGCAAGTTAATTCCGTGCGACGTTACGACATAGTTAAGAGGCCTTAGATAAAGGGAGGCAGTTAATGTAGGTAGCCGTTATCAGGGCCGGAATTGCGTCTCCGGCAAATACCGAGAAGGTTTGGTAGTGATGCATTGTCTAGAAGTACTCTTAGACTCTTGAGACCGGCTCTGGTTAATTGGTTGGTGTTCCTTCGTGTGGATGCACCGGGATAAGTAGAGTTGTCGAAACAAGAGAGGTCGGTTGCTGTGTGATGGCTCATAATTGTCTTTTTTTAAGATCGGCGGCAACACCGTGGTGGCTGGCACACGTAGAAGTCCAATTAATATATTATTGATCACATATCACTGGTTGTGAAGCAAAAATAATATTGGCATGACTGAAGTTCAAGTGACTAGTTGTTATAAGCGCACGTCCAGAAGTCTGTGATGGCAAACAGTCAAGTAGGGAGAGCGACAGCAATCACACGTAGCGCACAGGACGAATCTGCCAAGCGTGTGTGAGACTGCATGTTAAATGTACCGTGCTTAAATGCTTGTACAAGCACAACGTCGCACGCCACTGTTTAACGAAGAATTTAGCTTGTTTTAATTGGTACCGCGTAAGTGGAATTTGAATTTCATTTAGGATATATGTTGACGAATTGATCTGAGCCATTCCATTATAAAATTACTGTGTTACGCCCCGACTAGAGTGTCGTGCAGCGGTACTATTAAGAAAAAATAAGGATACGGAGGGAGCAATTACTTTTAGTGTCATGAGACGTGAGAATTTGTGAGATTTAGTTGAATATGGATGTCCAAAAGTCATTCTGGACACTGGTGACTCTATAAGCAGATGCACGAATACAAGTAGAATTGAATAAGCAGGATATGTTGGTAGCTGCTAGAAAGCCCGGATTATTCTTGTTGAAGGTCATGTAAAATATGGCGTAAGAGGTGCGCAAGAATTATTAAGTGATACGCAAAATAATTGACAATTAATGAAAAAAAATTCTATGAGTTACATTAAATTTGATGAAATTTATTACATGCTTGAGATTGTGGGCATGAGTAGACTCAAACGCATGTAGAAGATTGTATATCGCCAGGATCAGGTGGTTCCATGAAAGGTTTTAATCGGTCTGTGCTTACTGAAGTTGATGTCGAATCTTGCATGATAATTTAATATTTATAAAGTCTGAACATAATCGGGTAAGGACCACAATATTTAGGCTGTTGTGGTGCAACAGCAGCGTCGTTACGAACGAGTAATGCTTTAAAGATATGGAGCTGCAGATGAACGAAGACCAACCGAGGAGCTTGTTTTGGATGCTGAGCAGACATTTTACTGAAATGAAGACGAAGGCGTGAAAATTCGATTTCTATGACGTATTATGTGGGTAGTAAAATTTGGAGCAAAAAATGCTAGCGTAAGTTTATGACATACAAGAGTTGTGACGCAGACGTTGTAATAGATTCGCCTAAACTATAACAAATTTCAAGGAGCACTGAATGTAATTCATTGACACAGTTGTCATTAGTGGACGAGGATGCTAAAGCTGCTTTTTGTTCTCTATTCATTCTCTCTACCATACCGTTAGATTGGGGATGGTTGGCAGCAGTCTGGAGAAATGTGCATCCGATGAACCAAAAGGTAGTTCTGAAATGATCGGATGAGAAGCATTTATCTCTATTAGTAATAAAATAGTTATGAACGCCATAATGTGCATGCAGAGATAAAACCATTAGAGACCTCATCTGCAGAAATGGTGCTACTATAAATAATGGTTAAATAGTATATAAAACTTTTAACTTAAGTCAGATGAAATATGTCAGTGTAAAAATGACCAGACATGTATTTGTTTGGATATTTTATAATTTTGAATGAATAAGCCGGGTGATTTTGTTCTTTTAGCATATAGCACATTTGGAGACCAATCATTTAGCGTTATGCCTGAGTCTATGATCCCAGAAACGATCTTTAATATGTTTAACATTAACCTTACTACCTGTGTGAGAAATAGAGTAAATAAAATACAAAACCTTTTTCTGGAGGCTGGTTGGAAAAATTGGCCCGTAGAGCTGCATGACCGCGAAGTAGACAATGGGTAAATCTTAGAATTTTCATACAAACATTCTGGAATGACGAGTCACCGATCTTTGAATATGAGTTTCCCTGCGTTTTTCCATTCGTAGAAGAAATGGTGTTAATGTAGGCTCATTGAAAGTTACAGAGTTGCCTGAGATTGGCGTATAGGAAGGTGATTGTAACGAGATGTCTGGTATTAAAAGTGCGTCTGCAATAATTTTTTGTTTGCTTTTTGCATGAAGAATGCCGACATGTCATTCACTCAGACGTGACAGTTGTCATTCTACTTAAGCAGGCTATTTTGCGCTGGTAGAAGTTACATATCGAAGTACGCTAATTAATGGTGCACAATCTTTAAAAACAAAAAAGCTTCTGCTGCCTATGATGCTAATGAAATGGCGAAATGCGTCATGGATGGCAGGGAGTTCTCGTATGAAAATGTCGTATATAGTTTCTACTGGTTGTAAGTATACGAGAACAAATTAATAGGCTTCAAAACTCCGTAGATCTCTTGGTCCAAGGAGGCTCCAGTTGCAAATTCAGAAGCATCAAACGTGAGTAGGAAAGATCGTTGGATGTCTCGATGTGTTTGCATATTCAAATTTGTTATCTAGTTGATGGCACGTTGGAGCAATTCCTCGTCATTAGACGACCAGGAAATAGTAGAATTTCTGTTAAGTCTTTTTCGATTCCTCAGATGCCTACATAACGGATATAGTTGTTTAGATGGACAGGAAAGGAACTAGTGATACATTTTGTGAAATCCCCATGTTTTCTGTAATTCCTTCAACGTGTTTGATGACGCAATATTCTTGATCGTATTGGCCTTAGTCGGCAAAGTCTGTATAGCTTGAGTTGAAAAACTATGCCTTAAGAACTCAACGAATAAGGTAGTGATCTGCTAAACGAGATAGGGCATTACTAAATGGTCGGCGTAAGCTTCTCGTTCTGAGCTAAAAACCATTGTATCATTAAGTGCGAAAATAAATTAGACTGTAACAAAGACATAACCGACATGCCTTTAAAAATAGCCAACGCTTCGCAATATACGACACATACATCAATTACGGACGCAATTACAATGAAAGCGATGGCACACCAAATGACGTTACGCAAAAGGAGTGGTCTAAATTGCGCAAAAGCAGTGGTCTAAATTGCGCAAAAGCAGTGGTCTAAATTGCGCAAAGCAAAGGCCAGCATAACGAAGAGGAGATTGGTTACAACACATGTACATTGGGATTGGATGAACGAATATACTAACGAATCCAGAACAATGGCTGTAGATACTGGTAGAAATAAGATTTATTAATAAATGCTATTCCATGGAGTACGTTGTTTTGTTCTTATATATATATATATATATATATATATATATATATATATATATATATATATATATATATACACCAAGACTGTAAAGGGTACCAACTCTATGGCTATTATATCAGTAACCGATACCAACATTATCATACAGAAACGTTACATGCACGAGATTTCACTTTCCGTTCATGTTTTCTTTGGTTTGACAATGTGGTCATTTTTTAACTAATTTTTTACTAGAAACACAACAATTTATACAAAATTGCTTTTATATTAATTTTCCGCCACAATCATTATCTAACTGTTATATAATTTATTGAATATTTTCATGATTACAGAATATTTTGATAACCGCCAGAGTGCATAGAATTACTCGAGTAACATGCGTTAAGGAAATAGTTGTAATGCAAAATTTTGTTGAACTTAGTATACATTGGGTTGGTATCAATTACCGATTCAGCAACAATAACGTTGGTACAATTTACCGTTTCGGTACAATAATTTTGGTGTCGGGTACTGACACAATAGACATAGTGTTAGTACCCTTTACACACTTGGTATATATTATATATAGATAGATGAATTGAAGTCAATTTTCGAAGACTTTGAATAAAGTTAGCTTCACTCCTGTATTCAAAACTTGACCTAGTGAAAGCCACTATCAAGTACCGATGGACAAAGACTCCGTATCATATACCGGAGGTTGCACTCACGAATATAACCATATGCCTTTCGGTCTGAAGAATGCCTCGCAAACATTCCAACGTGTTATGGACGAAATACTAGATGGTCTACAATTTGTAATTCCATATTTAGACGACATCCTGGTATTCTCCAACTCAATGTTCGAACATATACAGCATATTGAGATTCTGCTCACACGTCTAGCAGACTATGGCCTCCGACTTCATGGAAACAAATGCGTCTTTGCACAGAAATCAATTGAATTCCTCGGTCATCAAATTTCCGAAGAAGGCATGACACCTATACCTACTAAGGGTCGTGTTATTCAAGATATACAGCCTCCAACCACCGTTCGGGCATTACGACGATTCTTGGGCAAGATGAACTACTATTCTCGATTTTTACCCTGCCTTGCCAAGATTCTGGCACCTCTTCACAAATATCTCGTGCCAGAAAGCCGTTTCGTCAAGAAATCACAACTGATTCAGCTCAACGTGGACGACATGCAGGCTTACGAGGATGCCAAAAGGGCCCTATGCAAAGCGACCATGTTACATTCCCCGGATTGGTCTCAACCTTTTCAATTGATAACGGACGCATCCGACGTTGCCATAGGCGCAGTACTTCAACAATCCATCAATGGAATACACCACCCTATCGCTTTCTATTCGCAAAAACTACAACCTCGCGAGACGCGATATGATACATTAGGAAAAGAATTACTCGCAATCTACCAGACGATCCTACACTTCCACACCTATCTGGATGGCCGAAAGTTCAAGATCTACACAGACCATCTTCCTCTACTCTCGATGCTGAGTGGAAAGAAAGAGTATTTATATTCACGACGTGTCAACTCACAACTTACACGAATACACGAGTATGAATATGAAGTCACTCATGTCAAAGAATCAGAAAATGTGGTCGCAGACTCCCTAAGCCGTCCTCCAGATCTCTGTACCTCAATCCTGTGTCCTTCACCTATAAGCACTCAGGAATTGCAAGCAGCTCAGCAAGATGATCCATCACTTCGAGCATTTGATGTCAATCGCCTGAAAACATTTGATTATGATGGAACTATGCTGCAGTGTGAAATAACTGACGTGGGCCCTCTGCCGTTTATACCTGAAAAATTCCGTCACAAGATCTTCGAGGTTTACCACTCAATGAGCCATTCATCGGGCGCAGCCTCAGTGGAATTTCTATCCAGAACGTATTTTTGGCCTGGCATGCGGCAAGATGTCAAGAAGTGGTCAAAACAATGTCTAGAATGTCAGAAATGCAAAGCGACGATACACACCAAAACGGCGACACAAGTCATTCAATTGCCCAAAGTCCGGTTCACGCACATACACGTTGATCTGGTAACCTTACCTGCCGTGAACAATTTGCAATATCTATTGTCAATACGGGATCGCACCAGTCGATGGTATGAGGCCATATAACAGCCAGACATGAAGCAAGACACTGTCTGCTACGCTTTTGAGCTCAATTGGTTCGCTCGGTTTGGTGCTCCATTTGAAGTGACAACCGATCGTGGCGCACAGTTCCTCGGCGAAGAGTTCGCAGCCATACTGAAATACTATGGTGTCAAACACCCCGTGACTGCGGCTCGCAAATTGAGAGCGAATGGTTTCGTCGAAAGGCCACACCGGGAACTGAAAGCGGCGCTCAAGGCTAACCCAGAAGAAAATTGGTTTGCGGTTTTACCAAATGTACTCCTATCAATGCGTAAAAGACCTCGTGAGCCGACAAAATGTAGTTCCTCTGAAATGGTACATGGCGAATGTCTACGGCTGCCAGGCGAACTAGTCCGATCACGCTCTGAAACTGCAATAACTATAAACGATCCGGCATTTCTGTTTCCACTTCGCAGTTATTAACAATATAACGCTCAGAATCGGCCGATCTGTCCTACATGTCCGCAATATGGTCCAATTTATAAACCCAAAGATTTTGATAGCTGCAAATAATTCTTCATCAACAACGATATGGATAACAGGATTCTAGCCAAACCAAAGCGCAGTCCTTATCGTGTGTTAGATCGTCGTCAGAATTACATAAATTTTGAGATTATTGGCAAAGCTGTAGCTGTTTCCAAAAACAGATTATCCCCAGCCGACGTTTATCCAAATGATCCACTGTTCCGCGATGTTGACCTATCAGGCGGTGAAGAAACGACGACTCCACCTTCAGACAGATTTGCTGACTACGGACTGACGCTCGACATCTTATCAACAACCGAGCCGACTGACGCCGTCACACCGCCGCGAGATATAGAGGAACCAGAATCAGTGTTGACAGAGCCAACATCAGTTGTTACTCGGTACGGCAGAGCAATAAAACCTCCTGTAAGGTTAGCCCCCTTCATTGTGTACTAATTTTCATTGTCGAGAGGTGTATGTAACACCCGGCTCCGCGTTACAACCCAACGATGTTCAATTTTGACAAATATGGTACTCTTTAAGGTCAAATAATCTAACTCTGTTTTTACAAATATTTCTCTTAACTGTGATTTTAGGAACAATCTCTGTTAGTTTCAAGCAGTTTTAATTGAGATTTCTTGAACTGCAATTTTATTTGTAATTAATAGTGTTTTTCTGAATTGTAACACGTGGCTCCGCGTTACAACCCAACGATGTTCAATTTTGACAAATATGGTACTCTTTAAGGTCAAATAATCTAACTCTGTTTTTACAAATATTTCTCTTCACTGTGATTTTAGGAACAACCCCTGTTAGTTTCAAGAAGTTTTAATTGAGATTTCTTGAACTGCAATTTTATTTGTAATCAATGGGGTTTTATATTAAAATATATACACCCGCGCGCAATACGCAAGGAACATGCGGTGGATTATAGTGTCATAATGGACTTATTTATCTTCGTTGAATTATTCGCAGTTTATACAAGTGATTTACTGTTTGCATCTAATTATACCTATCCGAATTTCAGAGTACAATGGATTATTATAATTAAATAAGTTAAAACCATAACAAACAGTGAACTAATTATTTGTGAATTTTTTTCATTGAAGTATTTACACGATTTTAATCCATTTACCATCAGTGACAACTTATACCAGTGACTATATTCATATCATCATGTATTTTCAATCGGTTACATATATTCATTTCAATTCAGACATTTGTGAAAGAATAATTGCTTGTGTGTAAGACATTTAACTTTGTAATATGTGTTGATTTTGTTGCCGTCTAGAGCACGGACAATTTTGGTTGACTGTGACCTGTGTATAAGACTTTCAATTGTGCTAAAAGTATTTTCATTTTAGTGCCGTCTAGAGCACGGTCAATTTGGACTAACTATGAACTTTACATGCAACGTTATTAATAATACATTTGTGATCATTCGTATTAGCCTTCTCACGTTATCCATCGGGAAAAGGCCGGGGATTGATCATAAAACGGATCTCAACAGCCGATAACAATGATATGTAGGAAGACAATAACCTCGCAAAACGCCTTCATAATAATAAAATACACCCGCGCGCAATATGCCGGTAACATGCAGTGGATTACTGTGTTTTAGCTGTCAAAGCCAGGATTTATATTTTGTGTGCTCTTCATCATTTATCAGTGACTCTAAACTATACTCCTAAGACATTTTGGATTTATATCTTCTTTCCTCTTTCAGCCATTAGCATAGAAATTATTAATGATTCAGCCAAAACATTCTGGATGTATATATTTTGAAAAACTTCTCGTTCACAAAAAATGTCAATTCTGCCGAGACATTCTGGATTTAATTATTGTGTTTATTGTGACTACTTTTAACCAAAAAAATCAATTGTGTTGGCAATATATTATTTTGTTGCCGTCTAGAGCACGGACTATTCGGATAAACAGTCTATTTTGATTTTTCTTTGCAACACTGTGTTCAATAAAAGTATGATGCTTCGACTTAGCCTTCTCACATCACCCATCGGAAAAAAGGTTGAGGACTAATCATAAGCATTGATCTCAATATCAGCCGCCAGGCATATGTAGGAATGTTTTAGAATTACTAAATAGACAGCTACCCCACAAAACCTCTTACAATAACTACAAAACATCCTACAATATATCGTTTACGTGAAAGTTGGCTAAGCAGTTCAATAAAATGTTTCAACCTGTCTATGCTTACCAATTTATGTGTCGTACTTTGCCTGATTATGAAATATTTTGTCTATCTGAACAAAATCGCGTAAGGACCGCGATACTTGGGTTGTAATGTAACAACAGCGGTGTCGTTACAAACGAGTAAAATCTTGCAACTCCTGAGCTGAGAGTGAACTAAGACTGGCCGGAACGTATGTCGCGGCTGCTGTGCAGATATGTTACCGAAATGAAGTGGAAGGCGTGATGTTTCGAATTGTTGGTCATTCTCTGCGGGTAGTAAATGCGAGAGATAACTAGACAGACGAAAGAACATGCCATACAAGAGTTTTGACGAAGACTTTCTAATAGATTTACGTATACCGGAACGCATTGCATGTAGGACTACAGGTAATAAACCGACACAATTATCATAAATGGACGAGGATGCTAAAGCTGCTTAGAATTCCCTGTGCATTCTTTCTACCATACCGTTAGGTAAGAGGTCGTAGGGTGTCGTCTGACACTAAATGTATCCCATGAACAGCAAGTTAGTATTGAATCAAACGGATGAGGAGCAAGTACCTCTATCAGTAGTGACGTCGTCAGGAACACCATAATGTGCTATCCATGCAGAGATAAAGCTATTATTGGCTTCATTTGTAGGTATTGTGTCAAAATGTAAAGCAGCAGGTCATCTGGTAAATCTAACTATCATAGTTAAAAGATAGCTAAAACCATGAAACTGTGTCAGATAAACTATTTTGATGTGGACGATGTCTAGGCGTGAAGTAGTTTGGAAATTTTCAAACTGAGAATTAGTATGCTGACTGATCTTGTTTTTTGGCATATAACACACTCAGAGACACATCGCTTAGCGTTCTTCCTGAGTTTACGACTCCAGAAACGATCTGTAAGAAGTCTGACAGTCGCCTTGCTTCCTGTTGAGATATCTAAGGAATTGAGTCGAAAACTTATCTCTGATGGTTAGTGGGTAGAACTGGCTTGTTTGGTTGTGTACCTGTGAAATAGCCAATAAGTAAACATTTCCAGAGTCAGCATACAAACTTGGCCGAGTGACGAGCGACTGATTTTTAAATATGAGTTTCAGCCCACTGTTCTGTTCGCAGGAGATATAGGGTTACTGCAGGTTCATTCAGAGTCACGGAGTTGACAGTGAATGGCGACGGTCAAGGTGTTAGTAGCGAGACGTCTGTCTTGGAAACTGTTTCTGTAATAAGGTTACGTTCGCCATTACCATAAAAGGCGTCGTATTGCCATTCACTCAGACGTGACAGCTGTCTCTCTACTCTAGCAGAGTAATTTGCGTCTGTTGAAGCCGCATTTCGAAGTACGTTTACTAATGTTCCATGATCTGAAAACACAAAAAATCGTCTTCTGTCGGTAATGCTGCTGAAGTGGCGCACTCCGTCATGGATGGGGAGGAGTACTCGATCGGAAGTGTCGTATTTAGTTTCTATTAGTTGAAGAATACGCGATTAAAAACGGGCAGGCCTTAGAACGCCATCGAACGCTTGTTCCAAAGTAGCCCAAATATCAAATTCAGAAGCATCGTTTGTGAGTAGAAATGGTCGTTATAAGTCTGGATGAGTTAGCACAGTGTCATTTGCTAACGAGTTGATGGCAAGACGGAGTAATTCATTGACTTCAGACGACCAAGCAATGTTGGAAATTCTGCTAAATTCTTCTTGATTCCATAGATGCTTATAAAGCGGATAAGGTGATTTTCATAGACAGGGAAGGAACTTGCAATAGTAGTTAAGAACTCCAAAATTTTTCTGTAATTCGTTTAAACTCATGTGTTACTTAATATTCTTGATGGAACTTAGCTTCGACGGCAAAGGTTCAATAAATTGAAGTGTAATACGATGCCTTAGGAAATCCACGAATGTATTTGCAAACTGTGTCCTGTCACAATTAATCTTGAGTCCGTAATTTGATAAGTGTGATAAGACAATTCATAGAAGCTTGCCACGAGAGTCTAGGTCTGAGCTGAAAGCTATTATATCAATAAGATATGACATACAGAAATAGGAATTTTGCTGTGTATGTCGTCTATAAAACCGTGAAATATCTGAGTGGTGGCTGTTACAGATAGAAGTCGGATTAATAGATAATCGGTTACGTATAACTATTTGTGCAACTACAATAAAACTGAGGTAACTGAAATATAAACGACGAGATGACTCAGTGTGGTAAACGCAAGTCCAGAAGTCATCGTACGTAGACAGTAAAATAGAAAATACGACAGCATTAACCTGTAACGTACAGAGCTTAAGAGTCAAGTGTGCTGCATTGTAAATATTATTACAGATTTGATGGAACATGTATGGTATGAATCGAAATAAAGCTATTCTATTCTATTCTACATGCATCGTGGTTATATACTTGTGCAGTCGCTAGGTCGAGCGCCAAATTTCTCTTGTTTTAATCGGTACCACGTAATGAAATTTGAATTTCATTTAGGCAATATATCTGAGAATTAATCCGAGCCCTTACACGAAACTTGCCGTTTAACCAATAGTGTGCAAGTAGACATATATTACTATGGCATGCTCTTTAAGCACGGCAATTTACCATGCAAGTCAGTTGTCGCATTTGCATCTGCTTTGCGTTACGCGTGTGCGTTCTGTCGGCTGTCAAAACCTACGCTGGTGATTTAATTTGTTTCGCCAACAATTGGCTACATCCGTGACTCATCTTGTTGCGGTACAACCAGCGAGACGAGCCAATTAATTGCAGAACCTAAGCGACGTTATCCACATCGTGATTAAAACTCGACCACGGGAGCAACAACAACCAGAGTACACCCAAGGCTCTAGGACATCTTCACACTCTGAATAATTAAGGAGAATGCACGACCAGGCCCTCTTAAGGGCTACCTATCAATAACAAATCTCTATTCAGAGCACCTTAACCGAATTTGTAACGTGATACGGCATTTACTTGAAGCTGGGGCGTTTACAAAATTGGCGACCGCGCCAGGATATTGATTATTGT
The DNA here is from genome assembly GCA_029291075.1 of Eudiplozoon nipponicum. Lineage (NCBI taxonomy): Eukaryota > Metazoa > Platyhelminthes > Monogenea > Mazocraeidea > Diplozoidae > Eudiplozoon > Eudiplozoon nipponicum. The sequence goes on along the minus strand of JAQBSW010001380.1, from coordinate 69,669 downwards.
TCTGATTTTTTTTTTGGTATAAATAAAATTGACTTCCTTTTTCATTTATTTGGGATAAAAATCGATTAACATTTGCGTTTTTACCGTGATCGTGGTCTTCTGGGAATTTTGTTGGATATATATTCGTGGATTTGTGTTGAATTTTTTTGGGGATATTATAATAATAATAATACATTGGCATCAAAGTCCAACGGGGCCTCTGTTCATCTTTCCTACGTACGAACCGGCGCCGTACGTACTCGATAGGCTCAATTGCGGATTTTTGGAAACAGTGACTTTTTTTGTTCTGCGCTTATTCATCTGTGGAAGCTGTTTGTGGGTAAGCGTTTCGTTAAAGTATATTTATATATTTTCATATTGCTTATAAATTTATGCTTTTAAGATCCCGTAAGATTGTTAGAATGTCAGGTCCAATTTTAGATATTGATGTCCCTGTTTGGAATGGAGATAGTGAACTATTCTTTATGCGCGTAGACTCCGCTTTCTCCCTGTTTCCTGATTATGACAGTCATCAAAAACTGTCGAAGGTTTTTGCTAAACTACCTTCTGAATTGCAGCGACGGATTTATCCTAAGCTTGAGGCCATTAGGAAGCTACCTAATCCCATTTTTGGCCTACAAAACGAGGTAGAATCCTTGCTTGGACCCACTGAAACTGAGCAGATAATAAACAAATATGCGCGGTTATGTATGCCAAATCTTGGCCCCATAGAAATACTGAGGGAATTACGGAAACGTTGGTATAAAACGAACATTTCTGATCATGAGGCTAAGGTTGTTTTTATTAACAATCTTCCCCAAACATTAAAACTCTTTGCCAGACAGCTCCCCAACACTCTCTCTATAGATGACTTATCTGAGAGATGTGAGTTAGAATATAGGGTTTTGAAACCCAAAGTGAATCCATCATCCTTTTCTTCACCCCCGCAAGATGATAGACTCTCCTCTTTAGAGAGGACAGTGGCGAACATGGCTAAAGTTCTAGAAGGATTGGCCATTACCAAATCTGAGCTAAATCAAGTGAATGCTCGACCCAAATTCATTCCTAAGCCCAACTATAACGGTAGGCGGCGATCGTGATCTCCGCAATCCTTTAATAAATATGCCCCAAAGAACTGCTGTCATAACCACCATAGGTTGTTTTATTCATGCCAAGTCTGTCTTTGTTGTTCCGAAGAATTTCTGAATGAGTGCCAATTTCCACAGCTGACGGAAAGGACAACAGACCGCAGGCACAAGGGTGCATCAGTATCGGGAAACGTCTGGCGCAGGAAGTAGAAGACCGTACTTTCTGCACATCAACGGCATCAACGGCGCCACAGGGAAGAAGCCAACTACAATCCGACATCCCTGTCGACTCTTTTCGTCCACGCCGAATTTTCACATAGAGAACCAAACAGACAATGCCGGTCGCAATCACCAGCCTACTTGTTTGCATGACCCGGCCAAACAGCCCAACGAGCTTCTGCACCTTCTTGATTTTAAAACTGGCGAAGAGTTCATCGTAGACACAGGTGCGGCAGTCTCAGTTCTCAAAGGTGATTCAAAGGCCGAGATGTCGCTAGGCGTTCTTCTCGCAACAGCTACAGGCGAGCCCATACCAACTTATGACTGCCGGTACCGCACACTCAACATAGGTTTACGACGTGAATTTTCCCACAACTTCATCATTGCCAAGGTCTCACATAATATAATAGGCCTTGATTTCCTTCTAAAATTTTGGCTCATTGTTGATCTTGCCAATCAAAAGATCATCGACCCCTCCACCGGACTTGAGCAAATTTTTTGGACACTTGCCTCCGAGCGTTTGGAGTTACAGGTCATTCAGCCAACCCCAGTGCATCATTCAGCAGAGATATCAGCAGCTCTTCGAAAATACAAATCGCTCTTCGATCTTAACAAGTCAGAGCTACGAGTCTCCAACACGATGCATCATATTGTCACATAAAGACAACCTATTGCACTCAAGAAGCGACCACTGGCTCCTGCTAAGTTGAAAGCTGCCCAAGAAGAATTCTCAAGGCTTTTGGAAGAGGGAATCATCAGACCATCGAAAAGTTCATGGGCGTCACCACTGCACTAGTCTCAAAATCAAACGGATCGTACAGAGCCTGTGGAGACTACCGTAAGCTAAATTCAGTGACAAAATCTGATGCATATCCTATTCCAAATATTAACACTTTACTGGAAAAAATCAACGGCAGCAATTTCTTCTCAGTGATTGACCTCAGACAAGCCTACCATCACATCCCGGTAGCTCCAGAGGATATCGAGAAAACTGCAGTCATCAATCCATTTGGCCTATTCGAATATCTTTACATGCCTTTTGGACTTAAGTGTGCTACTCAGACATTTCAAAGATTCATGGACAACATACTTCGCGACGACTCTGTTTATTGTATGTCATATCTCGATGACATTATGGTATTCAGTCCAGATCTAGAATCTCATGCGAAGCATCTACGAAATGTCCTCTCACGCTTATCCAACCACGGACTCAAGATCAACTGTGACAAGACGCAGATTGCAACTACATCCGTGGACTTCTTAGGGCATTGTATCACGGCCCATGGTATTCAACCGTTGCCGTCAAAGACGAACTCAATCAAGAATATCAAGTCACCAAGTACTGTTAGCGAGTTGCAGAAAATCCTGGGAGTACTAAACTATTATCGCAAGTTCCTTCCGGGCCTTTCAAACAACTTTATCCTTTGTGCAGGCACCTGCGGAACCGAAAAGGACTTAGCAAGAATTCCATCATTGCTTTGTCATCCGAAGACGAGGAATTACTTCGACTTGCCATCAACTCGTTAGCAAATGCTACAATGCTAACGCATCCAGATTTCGAAAAGCCATTTCTACTCACGACAGATGCTTTTGAATTCGCTATTGGAGCCACTTTGGAACAAGAGATCGACGGAGTTCGGAAGCCTATCAGTTTCTACTCGCGTACTCTCCAACCAGTAGAAACGAGGTAAGACACTTTCGGTCGAGAACTTCTCGCCATCCACGACGCAGCGTGCAATTTTATCAGCATCGATGGCAGTAGCAAATTTGTTGTTTTTACAGATCATGCACCACTAGTTAGCGCATTTCGAAACGCAAATTCATCTATCGTCAAGTACCCTGCCAAAGTGGAAAGACAGCTTTCTCGTCTAAGCGAATGGCAATTTGACGACTTTCACGTCAAGGGCAAACAGAACTTCATTGCAGATGCATTGTCAACTCCGTGGCACTCAGTGAACCTGCACTAATGCCAACACTTCTGCGAACTGAACAACGCGGTGACATTCACATTCAAAGATCAATAGCCCGTCACCCAACCAAGTTCATATGCCGTCTGTGGAAAGGCTTACCAATTGTTTACTTTACGGGTACGCAGCCCAACAAGCCAGTTCTGCCGACCAGCCTTCAGAGAAAAGTTTTCGATTCAATTCACTCAATTTTTCACCCAGGAAGCCAAGCGACTGTCCGACTTCTTACAGATCGTTTCTGGGGTCACAGCCTTAGGCAGAATGTTAAACGATGGGTCTCAGAGTGTGCAATTTGTCAGAAAAACAAGATCACACGACACACTCGTTCTAAGTTGCAACATTTTCGCCTAGCCATCGTCCACATCGACATAGTTCATCTGACAAAGGTTCAAGGTTTCAGCTACCTTCTAACTATGATCGATAGATTTACACGGTGGCCTGCGGCATAACCTCTTGGCACCATTTCTGCAGACGAAGTAACTAACGGTTTTATCTCTGTATGGATATCCAATTACGGTGTTCCCAATGAGGTCATCACGGACAGAGGCACTTGCTTCTCATCTGATCGTTTCCAAACCACCTTGCGGTACATGGGATGCATCTTACGCCAGACGACTGCCTACCATCCCCAAGCTAATGGTATGGTAGAGAAAATGCATAGGGAACTCAAAGCTGCTTTAGCATCCTCGTCCATTAATGGCAACTGGGTCGATGCACTACATTTAGTTCTGCTTGCCATGCGTTCCCGTACTCGTGAATCCATTAAAACATCTGCGTCACAACTCTTGTATGGCATGGATTTACGCCTGCCTAGTCAGCTCCCACGTCTACTACCGGCACAAGATGACCCACAAGACGAAGCTACCCGCCTTTGACTTCATTTTGGTAACATGTCTGAACAGCAGCCGAGAAACACGCCTCGTCCAGTCTTCGTTCACCCACAGCTCCACAGCTGCAAGATAATACTTGTTCGCAACAATAATGCTGTTGCACCACTACAATCAAAGTATCGCGGTCCTTACCCGATTTTGCTCAGACAACCAAAATACTTCATTATTATGCAAGGCGCTATACCGACATCAGTAAGCATAGACAGATTGAAACCGTTTATCGAACCGCCTGATCCTGAGAGCGTTCAACCTTCTACACACGTCTCAGGCTCCGTCTGCCCACAATCTCAATGTCCTGCTTTGTATAACGCGTAATTGATTTTTTTTAAACATTAACATTAACTATCAAAATTTTTTAAACCTTACGTTATTTTTCGTATTTGTCTCACGTGGCATAACCAGCTGTTCTTAGCTAACAATTGTGTAGTATTTTTGAACAGTTCTTTGTTATTATGCCATCTCTGAGGCAATGTTCGTGTACATATTTTTATGCAGTTACATTTGATTTTAATGTATATATTTTTACATTATAATGTATTTCTCACACATGACATTACACTGCCTATTTTTGTATGACCAGCTACTTAGAGCTAACGCTTTCGTGTAGCAACACTAAGTAGTGATCAGCTACATATCATGGTACAGGCCACTTTCAATGTATATCTCAACTTTATCAATTGCACAAAGACCACTCTACAAATGTCATGACCACAACGTCGAGCACTCTAGCTCCTTTGGTCGTATAAAACACATTGACAACGATTCAACCTGCTTAGGTTTTAACTTAAACCTGGCAAATTCAGAGGCGATTTACCTTGAAATCTTCACGCTGCGGCTCCCAAATCTTACACTGCTCTATTTTGCCTCACGTGGTATGACCGACCACTAGAGCTTACAATTTGTGTAGCAATTCCTAGTGGTTACCTGGCATCATATCATTGTTGAAGCAACCAACAAGCATATTTAAGTCCAGCATTTATGGTTCATCATATTTTTGCTTAACTTGGTTCGAACTCTGTCATGCATTTATTATCTAGCCTCGCAGAGAGGAATTTTTTTCCTTTTTTTCAGAGAGGAAAGTGTTGTAACGACACAAATTAATGGCGACATATTGCGTAAATTAAATTCAATTTTATTTACGTTGCACCAATGAGAAAAAAGCGAAACTTGCCGTTTAACCAATAGTGTGCAAGTAGACATATATTACTATGGCATGCTATTTAAGCACGGCAATTTACCATGCAAGTCAGTTGTCGCATTTGCATTCTGCTTTGCGTTACGCGTGTGCGTTCTGTCGGCTGTCAATACCTACGCTGGTGATTTGATAGTTTCACCAACAATTGGCTACATCCGTGACTCATCTTGTTGCGGTACAACCAGTGAGACGAGCCAATTAATTGCAGAACCTGAACGACGTTATCCACATCGGGATTACAACTCGACCACGGGAGCAACAACAACCAGAGTCCACCCAAGGCTCTAGGACATCTTCACACTCTGAAAAATTAAGGAGAATGCACGACCAGGCCGTCTTAAAGGCCCACGATCAATAACAAATCTCTATTCAGAGCACCTTAACCGAGTTTGTAACATCGTACGGCATTTACTTGAAGCCGGGCGTTTATACACGTTTTACTATACTATTTAATTCTTATATTTTATTATTGCGATTATTTGGTTTTGTAAGAGTGTAGTGTTGTGATAAATAAATAATAAACTTTTTATAATTTTATTCTGACTTTCAGATATACGTAATATTTACATATTGTTAAATAAAATAAAAGCAAAGCAGTTTCATTTCGTTTATTTTATGTAATAATGTAATGCTTCTTAATCAGATCAATTATCTTATCTTCACTAACAATATATACATATTGAGCTATTATTGATCCCGCGGTAGTTATTGCGTAATTGCAAATAGGATATACGTCGCAACGAAGGACAAAGGATATATAGATGTAAGTTATACCTAATTTATCTAGGGTCAACAGTTTGAAGTGCTTGACTACTGCTAATCAGTGTATTTTTTATTAAACGTTTACCTTAAAATTGTCCTCTAGTCTGTTCATATATAAATTTATCATAATATTAGGCATTAGACTGCTCAGATACGCTTTTCGGTTCCACAATTGCCAATTTACGTATTACCAGATATATTTAGTTATTTAATAATAATAAATGCGCTATTTATCTGAAAGTTTGCTACGTTTCTATATATTTAGTGTGACCAAAATTGACGCAAAATTTGCATTCGCACGATTACTATGAAAAGCACTAAATATAGAAATAGGATGAAAGTCCCTAGCTGAGGAGAACGATGAAGTGCCCTCTGAGGTATAGGTGAGATTATTATCTCTAACTAGGCCCGTGGTAAATTTATAATTGTAGAGGCTCCAACCCTATTGGTTAAAGAGAATCCATAGACGCCAAGTCGGATTCAGTCTTAATACACTCATATGAGTTTGATAAGTTGGTCTTCTCTCCCACATCTATTAAGTTCATGCCTATAATATCTTATCTTAAATTATCAGTCCTCGAATTTAAGATTAACCTCCATGTTTATCGAACTTAAATATATATTTGATTAATTTAGTAATAGGCAAAGGACTGTGTACTTCTTACGTAACAATAAACCCGGGTCAATAACCTGGAAAGAGATTAGACGCAAAAATCAGAAATATTGAATTACCTGTTCCTGTACGCTCCGAATATGCACGAATCAAATCACAAATTAGTTGCAGGATTATATTGTGAAGATAAAGAATTTTAAAACAAAAATTGAGAAATAGAATGTCAAATGCAGCTTTCTAGAGAAAGTCACGTTAGAACAGTTACAGAATACCGAAACTCGAATTACACACAAAGTATGTAAACGAATAATGTCATAGAAATTAAACGAGTATTTTCCTTTTTTAATAATATTCGTTTCAATCAGCCACAGTGGTTTAAATTTATCAGTAATTGTTACTTTAGTTATGCCGGGGGAAATATCTTATTTTACATAATTTAAAAACTAAAAATTTCAGTAAGCTTAGAACAAATGCCCCAGCCTAAGAGAGCAATCTTGCCAATGGAAATTCCATACTGATCAAATTGATGTTTGGTTGTGGTATCCTTAATAGCGGGATATCCTTGGTGTTGAGATGTAGAATTCGTGCGGGCCGTCAAAGTTAGTCACTGGTTGCCACTGCCGATATAGGGAACGTGGAGTAGCAATATTTGTTCATTTGATCAATCGCAATTTCTACATTCCTCAATTTTTCAAATTGATTTACTTTAAAATCGTTCAATTAAGTAACCATAAATTGTGCAATTGGTGTTAATAATTATCTAAACCATGTTCATATACATTAGATTTATTCAACCAGGCGCACAAGGAAGCACGTGTAATTTACATGGATCTGAATATTTTGTGCAACTGGTTAAACAATATTTGAGTTGTCACTAACACAAATCCGAGAATCTGATTTAAATAAAGAGATTGATTAATTTGCCAGCATTATAACTTTATGAGAATGTCTTAAAACCTGGACATTGTGTTCTGCATAACAGAGATTTCAAATAACATTGGTTGTGCGAGCGGTAATAACAATTACTTTGAATCAAGTTTGCGATCGTGATATAAACACCTTTCCTATTATGTACATACATTTTAAGTATAAACTAAGAACTGTATAATGTAGATAATTCAATTCATCCTGTAGACCGGTTTTGTCCTCATTAGGTACTCATCATCTACTGTCTATAACTTGCTGCGGACATGGCTCGAACCTGTACACGTCTGCATCGGAATCTATTGCTCAAACCACGGAGCCACCTTGCGGTACACTGCACGCAATTTTCAGTTATATACTAATTACAGGTTTTTGATTAGCCTTTCCTTTATGTGGAGCATATATGGCATACATTTCGACCTGAAGATCCAACTAAGTAAACCCAATCTGTCATTAAAAAACAGACATCACAACCCAATTGAAAGAGGTTTTAAACTCACATTGATTGCGTGGGAGGTAATAAAAGTTGCTTTAATGAAGGTTGTGATCTTGATATAAATACCTGACCCATTATCTCAATACATTTTTTAGTATAAACTAAATATCGTATAGGGTAGAAAAGGCAATTTATCCTGTAGACCGATTTCGTCCTAATTGGGACCTCATCACGTACTTTCCAGAATTTGCCGCGAACATTGCTCGAACCTGGACACGTATGCTTCGGAATATGTTCCTCTAAACATTGAACGGGGTGGCTCAGTTAGCAGAGCAACAATGGGCCGTCTGAAATGCAAAGATCGTAATCTCTTAGCGTCTATATATAATAAACTTAATTTGGCAAAGTTTGGCCTAACAGCAAATATGTTTCTCGAACGTCAGATCTGCCATTACTTACAGCATTAAACAATCTATTACTATAATCAAGTTTGCGATCTTGGTATAAATACCTGACCCATTAAGTACATACATTTACCAGTATAAGTCAAAAATTGTATAATGTAGAGTAAATAGTGACCATTTATCTTATTAAATTTCCTTTAATTTATTCCATTCATAAAGTAGAATCCAGCTGTATCTTTGATTAATGACTAACGACGATTTGTTGCTCTTTTTGCGTTTATCAATATCGTTGAACGTGTTATATTTACAATATTGTACTCATGTCTTCGGACAAAGGTCTTTTATGGAAATTTAGATGACGAGTATTAGTTCTTACGTGGATTTTTTTATTCAAAATCTTAATTGGCACTATTTAATGTTTTTTATTATGCTGGTTATTTCTATGATTTATGTGTTTAGCTTCTTAATCATTCTAAGGCTATAGACATTTGTATTATGCTCGAATGTGCCCGCTCTTAAACAATGTTTTTTTTGGTGATCAGTTTTGTTCATGTCATAAATCAATCTCAGTTTAAACTGAAAAAAGCACATTTTGCCCTGCAATTACTAGCCAGAGTGTCTCCCAAGGTTTTGTTCCAAAATCGATTCTGATTATTGTGATTGGTTTGCAGAAGTAGGCGTTAAATTATATTAATCAAGGTTGCCATCTTGCTATATTATCTGGAAGCTTAAACTGTTTAAATATGCGGATGACCTGCACATTGTTGGTGTAGATGATCCAACTAGTTCGAGCTTCTGTGTAATGGCCTCATCAGCTAATTCAGCATTTGTCAGGATCTTAATTTTATTCAATACCTTGCGCTCCACTTTGTCTATTTCAACTAATTTTTCCTCTTTTGGCAAGTTGCTATATTAAACTATCGCATACAGATTAGCTGTTTGACATTTAAAAAAATTAGATTATGATGGTTTATCTAGCGTAGCTTTGCAGCCACTACATATCTATTAATATTTTGCTTAGTGGTGAGGCAGTGCAACATACATTTTCGAATTTGGAGTCGTCTTCGTTATACTCGTTGTCCCATGTTTAGCCTGACGATTCGCAGGCCATTGCTAGTTTAACTCACGAAGATATCATGAAACTTGCCGGTTCTATTTGGAAAAACCCATCCTAAACTAAGTAAGGCTTTGGGTTAGGATTTATGCAAGGTAACTATCTATTAATACATATGCAGTGATTGAACGAGAGCAGTCGTATCATGGCGAGGAAACGTTTCTTAATGATTAGCATAGTTTGTGCCTTTAACTGCTTCTCTAAATCCATTTTGCTTATTTTAAATAATACGAATCTAATTTCATTTATTCAGTTGCATAACATGATAGTATTACCATCAGTCGCATGTAGTGAAGTGTTTTTATCTGACATGATAGTCATCGGAGTACCACTGAAAACTGATTAACAAGAATTAAACAGCAGTGCATATATAAGGTATGGAAAATCACATATGCGACTTTTAGCCCTAATAGACTTACATAAGTAATACTTGCTTGAAAATGTCGACTGAAATGTTTCTACTCCGCCACTAAAATTACATGTTTGCTACTTTCTCTTCAATTTGTTAGCGGTCGTGGTAGATCAAAACGCATCAGTACGTGCAAAGGATGGTTATTTTTCCTATGTTATGCGATTGCATAAATAAAGCGCGAGTGGTGTTTATCTCATGTACGCAAATTTCATTTAAATAATTGTTATCACCACACGCGCAACCAATGACAGTTTTACTTGCATAACATGCGTACATGTGGCGAATGCATATAGCTTGCGCTGCCGACGTCTCCAGGTAAGTACAATAGATTGAAAGCCAGTGGGTGTGAGAGCAGAATATCTTGTTTTCTATTTCTCGTACATTCATTGCGGTTTGATACTCGTTAGTTAGAACAGCCCTCGTGCCCTTATAATGGTTACAAAAGTTTGGAACGCGTCATTTTGCGTAACTCGCGCTATATTCCCTATGTCGTGCAACCGGTTGTTGGCAATTTGATTCGTGTTTATAACAAGCTCGAAAACTAAATGTATGGTCTGGTTATGACCACTCGCGCAACTCTTGCGTATTCAATTTTTTTAGCTTAACTGCATTTGTTAAAAGCTGCAGCAATGCTATGTTCGTGACTGTATAGAATTTGTACTACCGATGTGTCCAGTGAAGACAAAATCGATTTCTTTGTTTGTTTTAGTCCTGTGTTTTGAATCACCATGCTAAGTCAACCAGAATGCCGTTTTCCAAAACTTCCGGGCCATTACAACTTTAGCGATCAAGCGTCCAAGTGTTTGACTTTATTGAAGGATTTTCAAAAATTGCATCATTTAACTGATGTTAAATGGATTTGTCGAGATGGAGTCGTGAGATTACATTCAGTCGTGCTATTCGCAGGATCACCATCCAGCGTCAGTCCGAACAATGTTTTACAATCAACAACTTGTATTCTGCAGTTTGAGGAAGAAAGCGTAAGACATTTAAACCACATTTTGTTTCAAATGTCACATGATATCTTTATACTTCATGAATGCTTTCATTTTTAATACCTAGTTATCCTTATATGGTGTTTATTAAATTTTATAACAACAAATTGCAAATAGCCTAGCGATTTTAAACATCAAGGTTTTTCGTAACACGTTATATAAACCATTTCGGCAAAATATCGAGTTCTCTATGTCGTACAATTGGAAAAATGCTTCGAGACGGATGCTAACTTGAATTTATTTATTGCTTCTTGTCCTAAAAAAGTTTAATTCTAATAGATATGGATCGTGCTTATTTTTGCAAAATTTTGGCATCTTTTACAGCTTCATTTAGACTAATTGAATTTGAATTCACTTTGTGAGCATTCGATCGGTTCTCTCATTGAACCCTTCTATGCATTTTCCCATTTTTATAGGAATACAATTTTGGCTGCTCGGCAAACGTCGAGTTGGTCATTTTCATTGGCAACCTTCAGGCGTATTTTGTTAAAGCTAGTTACTAATTTTTCTTTCGGCTACTGATTATTTCAGACATCGCATCCCTTTTTAGATGATAAATTTAAATATGCAGTACTGTTTATTTATGCTATTTCACTACTTTTTTGTTGGAGTCAAGACTCAATGCTTGCATCCAGACATAATTTGGATTAGTTATATACTGGTTATTGCGTTCAATTGTCTTATTTTTCTTGACTAAATATAAAGTGGGCATAGGGCGTAATAATAGCTCCCACTGATAAGTCGGCAGGAGGCTCAAAGCGTACGTGTGCATGAGTTGATACCTTTCGTCCATGCTGACTTTGGTTTATCCTTCTGATCCTATTAGAACTAATTTTTTAATAGATGCACTACACCTAGTACGAAACCCGTTAGTTTCATTAATTGAGATGCCCGCCACTTCACGAGTAATAAGTTAAGAATGTTATTCATTATAATATACTGTAAACAAGTAATCTAATTTAATCCCTATTGTTGTTGCCAAATTTATTCTCGAAAGAACCAGATATGTAATTAAATATAATTAATAATTATGGATGAAAATCATCGAATAGCCGAAAGCAAGTCAGTTGAGAAATATTGTAGTGCTAGCTGGCTCCTACAAGCCGGACGAATTGATAGTCTTCCACCTAAGCTAAGATATCCATCAGAAGAAAGTTCTTAGACTAAACTCAGTTATTAAAGACTTAACCAACTGATGATCGTTAGATGAACAAATCGAAGAGGCCAATTTTGAAAAAGAGAACTCGTGTGGCTTCTAAGGGGTTTGCATTGAAAGGAATAAAACATTCCTTCCGAGGAAGCAGGCCAAAGCAGAAAACTAAAAACAGCCGCCATTAACGTAAATGTAGGCATGACGATAAACAGAAAAAAAGCTGGGACGATGATATTGACGTAAAAATTTCTTGTGTTAAACAAATAAAATCGGCTACAACAAACGACCCGGAAAACTGTTGGTTTGCGGCAACATCCTTACTAAATTTTGTAAAAGAGCGTGTGGAGGAGCGGTTATATAATAGTAAGAGAGAAGAGGATCTTAAAAAAACCAAGCCGATTGAGTAACCACGAAAGACCGTGCCGGCAGATAAGTGTATGGTTATGTAACCATTATTCCATGTAAAATTTAGAGGTATGAAAAACAAAAGCTTGTTGTTGAATAATTTTATAATTAACAATATGTTTATATAATTAAATGAACATTGGTTGCGCGGGAGGTGATAACAATTAATTAAATCAAGGTTGAGATCTTGATATAAGCACCTGTCCAATTATGTACGTTCATTTGTCAGTATAAACTAAACAGTGTATAATGTTGAAACGGCGATTCATCCAGTAGACTGGTTTTTTCCTTATTGGTAACTCATCGCGTACTGTCCAACGGCAAATTCTGGACAGTGCGTGATGAGTTCACATTAAGGACGAAGCCGGCCTACAGATTTAATTGCCTTTTCTACATTATACTCTGCTGAGTTTATGCGCGCAATATGTTTGACCTCATAATTGTAGTAGAAACATGGTAACAGTGGTATGGAAGATCATGAATTTGAAATTTCAGGTTACTCAATGTTCTGTAGAGATAGATCACTGAAGAAGAGTGGCGGAGGCGTTCTCATTTATTGTAGCTCTGTGTTTCATGCAATACCACTGTTGCATTTATTTCTATCGAAATTGATATGCTGAATTTAACTGCGGTCTACGGGCCACTATTCGCATACATGATTGGTGATTTTCATTTTACCAATACTTCTCACGTTATATTTGATTAACAGGGATATAATTTGGTTGTAGTTGTCGTTAACAGACTAATTAATTGCAAAATACACGTTCTTTTCATAAATCATGATTTACCACTAATTTAAAAAGTACCAACCGTAAGTACGTAATGCCTAGGTCATGTATATTTAGAGACGGAATTTGTTCGTTTTTACAGTCATTTATTACTTTAATGAACTCGACCATAAACAATTAATCATTGGTTGGAACAATGCTACCGAAAATTTATGAAGTCCACGCCTTTAAATACACATGTTAAATGTTTAACTATTATCTAGGAGCTCTTCAGAAAGGTATGCAGTGCTTTGGAGTATGGCTATTTTAATTACATAAACGAAGATAATTGCGTTGCTTTTATGTCTACAATGTAACATAATTTATTTTAAATCTGCTCGTTTACTGATACATTACAGAAAGCGATCGATAGGAGAATATGTAAACTAAGAATTAGGAGACAGTATAATAAAATGTAGTTTAATTATCAGTATTGACAAACTGAGCTTAGATACGCTAGATAATGATGTAAATTCTTTACTAATGACAGCCAGTATAAAATTAGGAATTGTATATTGATCAAGCTTAAAAATACCCAAAGCTCGACTACAGAGTATTTGACGACTATTAAAATTATAATGCAAAAGAACATTTGTACTGCCGTTAGGTAAAACCGAAACTGAACTTATGTTTTATTTGTAGAAGCTATTTGGTAATTTAGTTTATAATGCTCAGTAGACAAGTGCTTTGACTGTGTGCCCAAATCATGTATAAAATCACGATCAGAAATCATTTAGGAATATCGATTAATGATTTATTTCTCATGCCTATATCGTTTTTCTGCAATTTGCTCATTTTTCAGCAAGATATGAAGTGATGGATTAATACCAAATATTATCGTAACAATTATCTTGCGGTCTTTGTCAAATGTTCGCATTGCTCTAAATGAGAAAAATATGAATTCACTAATTTTCTTCATCGATATCCTAGAGGCGTTTGATTCTATATCCTTTGATGCCAGTATGAAGGCGGTTGGTTCCGTAGACTTTAATCCGGTAAATTCTAAGCTAGTGAATATTCATATATTTAATAGAAGTATGGTCATTCACGCTAATAACATACTATTTATGCTGTTAGATGTGGCAACTGGAATTTCCTAAGGTTCTTGTTTTTGCCCGATTTTGTCTTGATATCATGTTTGCAAAATTGCAAAACGTGGTCCTCGAGGACCAAATCGGCAATTTTTTCCAATGAAATAAAATTTATCTGGCTAATCGATCCAAAGAACTGCTTTCTCTAAAAATATTATACAATTAGATATAAATGGCCTGAATACGTACTTAATATCGCTACGTTTGAGGATTAATTCAAAATCATAGCATTAAAAATTGGCAATAAGACAGCATTTAATCACATTTATCTCCTTGATGCTATGAATAAGGATGCTTTCGTAAACAAGCTCCAACAAGAAGCTAAGCACCTAGGCATAACTAATCATTTTAGGGCTTTTCCTGAAAGGCATATAGAGAGAACTGTGAGCTTCACTCAGGACGATGGGCGTTAATCAAGAGAAAATTATTATCGAAAGATATTCAGCCATCACTTGGAATCAAATTAAGAAGGTCAGTCAAATTTCCTGTAATTGGTGTTTTAAAATGTAAATTTTATACGTCCAGTAGAGTGTAAATTCTACGCTTGAGGAACAATATTTGCAGTTTTGAAATAATTATGGTTTAGAAGACAGTATTACTGTATCAAAATCTTTCATCTGGATCAACAGACAGGGGGATATGTACAAGTATGTATTAGGTTTTGCGAACCCAGTAACAAATTAGTTCAGTTGTGACCAGAAGGATAAACCCAAGGCAGCATGAACGGAAAGTATAATCTCATGCACATTCGTTTCGTGCTTACTGGCGACTCATCAGTAGGAGCCGGTATTACGCCCTTTAAACACTATATATTTGGAAGAAGAATGTGGAAAAATAGGACGGGGATATATATCCTATAAAGCAAGTACATAAATCGGAGAAAAAGTTCGAAACTGTCTGTAATTACGCCTACTATAATCTGGAAACTTTTTGGCAATTTCTTTTTGTTTACAATAATTATATTTAATTTAATACCAATTGCCAACTGATTTGAATGATGCCTTTAGCTAAGATATCGTTTAATCAGCAATGCTAAAATTGCAAGAAAA
Source organism: Eudiplozoon nipponicum (assembly GCA_029291075.1). Lineage (NCBI taxonomy): Eukaryota > Metazoa > Platyhelminthes > Monogenea > Mazocraeidea > Diplozoidae > Eudiplozoon > Eudiplozoon nipponicum. Next base: position 54,206 of record JAQBSW010001380.1, on the reverse strand, counting down.
TATGACTCAAATAATCTTGGATTTTAATTATGACTGTGACTTTGTATGGTCGAATAGACGCAAAGGATTCTAATAATCGATGATAAACTCGAGTGTCACGAGATCGATATTGTAAATCTATGCATTCGTAAATAACTAATGTATATATAAGAGTGGAGTATATATATATATAATTTAAATGATGATGATAATAATTTTAATAAGAAGTATAAACTTTATTCAGCAACAAATGCCATCTGGCTCGACAATTGAAAAGTTTAAGGTAGACATAAAAAACAAGGTTATGTGAAAGTGTGTTAAATAGTGACTAACAATTGTTTATCAGTAAATATTGTAATTTGACGTGTACAATACTGGCAAGGAAAAGAGCCGCTTGGTGGTTGTAGCAGAGCCTCACGTAGATACCAAAAAAACGATATTTTTGACCATGATAATATGGACTCGAATTGTGTCTTCAAAGATGACGGGATTGCGATTCTCAGTAGAATTCAGTACTATAGTTTACTGCAGCATGCACACATAAACTGTGTAGCAATCCACTTTATGAACTGATGAGAATGAAAACAGCCATCTTTGGTTTTTCCATAATCTAGTAAGGATCTGGTGTAGCTGAAATAGACGAAAGCATCATTAGAATTTAAAATGATTATCAACAAACCTTTGTAAGCCGCTTGGCGCGGAGAGGATCCTGCATTAGGTTCGACCATCACTGGCGCCGAATCAAGTGATGTAATTGTCGTGAATAATGACCAGGTGTATAACTGGTGCGAAAGAAACGCGTTCAGCATCTAATGCGCGTTGCCTATGCGTGATTTATTAAAGAAAAACAGATTGACCGCCTTAAATTCGTCGTATAGCGTTGCGCTTATTTCTGTTGGTAGTGTATTGCAAACGCTTGTGGCCTAGGAAACAAGGTAGGCTTTTGGAAATATATTAGAGGTATGACTGGACTTACAATTACGCATGACATATGGGTGGCGATAGTAAAAGTCATTCGATAACGGCAGGCTCGTAGATACCCTGTATACAAAGGATATCACTCTTATGTTACGACTAAATAATAAAGGTCAGAGGTTAGACAGCAAAGGAGGGTCTGATAGTTCAGACCAAAGAGAAAACACGTTTCAGAATCTGTTCTAGGGCAATGGAGGATGTTAACGGGAAGGGAAAGTAAAACTCACTGGCGTAGAACTTGTGAGGCAGGACTTGAATATGAGGTTGTTAATTAATTTCAGGAACTTAACCATAAAAAGTTGAATATTGAATAGAGAAACCGTGTGCCAATGTTCAGAATATCACAGCCATAAACGCATAACTTAAGCGTTCCAAAAGTAGATTCGGGCTCTTCGGAAAGTTGAATAATGCGTTTGATTATGCTTGGTTATTATAATATGAGCATCTAAATTACTACACTATCCAATTCATATATGTACTCCCATTTATTCTATATTGACATAGATGTATAGAAGATTATGTAAATAAAGAATTTAAGGATATAATATTGTGAAATGTATTTGAATTATCATTATTAAAAGGTTACATTTTATTGATAATAGAATTTATCCATTTCTTCTGTTTATTCGTCAAAGGTCAGGCAGGGTTATACTGGCTAGGCCTAAGTGTAATATTGGGTTAGGATACAAACTTCTGAATGACTTCAGCAAGTACAAGGAGAAGGTAGAAACGATACAACCGTTGGATAAAACGGATATTGCATTTATTTGTGATTTGAAGGAATATTCTCGTAATTTAATTTATAATGCACTGAACGAAAGACATTTTATTGAGTTAGCTGATCTTCAGGGTAACCAAAAATAACAACTTGTTATTGACTGACAGATTTGTAAAATTAATGTTAAAAGTTAGTCCAAACAAATGAGATAATCTTGATGTGCCAATTGATATCTTTCTTCAACTGACTTAATCTTTCTTAATTCATTCTGCTTTTCATTAAACAAAATATTGAATGATGGTACAATAGTACTTTATTAGAGAAATCAGTGTTTTTCGTTAACTGGGATGCATGCTACTGCGTGAGCAATGTGCTAAGTATATGATTTATTGCTGTAAACTGTGAGCAAGGGATACGATTTCCAAATGTACGTTAGAAAAAACGAGATAAGATAAGTACTATAAACTTCACCTAAGTTAACTGCTAGCCAAAACATATTGGCTATTTTAATCGATGTGTTCTAGATAAACGTTTTGAATGCTTTTAACGCTAAAACCTACCATATACGTTGATTTGCGCAATTTACTGGCATAGAAATTGTGCAGCCGACATTTCCAGTTTAGTACAATGTATGCGAGACTACTATAAATTGCGATCTGATCCTCGTTAATCAGTTTTCCGCAGTGCTCTTACGATGATCAGTACCTGTGACCGATGGTTGTTTTGTTACATTCTTCGACGACTGGTTAAATAAAACGGGATTGGTGTTTATTTCAAGCTTGCAAACTTGATTTAAAGAATTTTCATCACCACCCGCGCAATCAAGAATTGTTTAAGAAAGAATATCATCTTGTTATATCAATTGATATCGTACTTCAATTGGCAGTCTTTTTTCATTCGTTCTGTGTTTCTTCAAACAAAATATTGAATGATGGCACAATGACAATAAGTATTCTAACAATAGTCGTCTAGCGATTGCCAAAAGTTAGCATGTCAATGAATACCAATGATTATAGGCTAATCTCAAATTCCCTTCATTTTTGTAAAATAATTGAATAATTAATACTTGATTTTCGCGAACAGATTTTGATTTATGCCAATAAGGTTTAATGAAAGATCTATCAGCAATTACAAACGTTCTATCTATGTGGAAATGTGTCATAACGATGAGGAGAATATGTATGTTGATATCCTTGAGCCTTTGATTTTATATCTTTTGATGTTATTATGAAGGCGGCCAGCCCAATAAAGACTGATCCGGTTACCTTTAGATTACTTAGCTATTGTTTATGTAGTAGAAGCATAATTATGCAAGTAAAAAACATGCAATCCATATTGTCAGAATTTACAACTGGAGTGGAATAAAGTACGTGAGATCATATTTGTGAATATGTGAAATAATGTCCTTAGTGGACAAATGTGAAAATTTACTGAGCATATTCGCCATTTTTAAAACATATCGAATTTTTATAAGGATACCATGTCACTAGATATGTATGATCTCAATTGGCATTTAATTACGCGCAGGTTGAGAATTAATTATGAGAAAAAGATAGCGACAAAACTAGGTCATAGGAGAGAATCTAACTATGTTTATTTTCATGATGCTGTTATTAATGATGTTTTTGAGATCAAACTTCACTACCAAGGCAAGGATTTAGGCACAATCATTCAGTGCACAGCTTCTGCTGACACACATTAAGACAATAGTTGGTTGCGCTAAGAAAATTTGGGCCGTAATAAATAGAATAATTTTATTAACTGATGTACAACTCCAAATGTGTATTATTTGGACTTGGCCGACCTTCGAAAACACAGCTGCTACTTGGAATCCAATGATAAATGGCTTGTCAAATAGGATAGAAGCTGTTTACAAAAGCTATAAAACCTATTAGTTCTATCTACAGCACCACATATGCTAGTAGGCTAGAGTTTCTTTCACCGCAAACATTATGGCTTAGAAGACTGCCAGTTTATCTAAAAACTACACATAAATCAGTAGACGGAAGTCTGTATAACTGCGATTAGGAAGATTACTGGAGCAGGAGCGAAATTTCGACACTCAGCGATCGTTCTGCTTGTGGTAAGGAAGCTTGTTGGCTAACGTTTTTCTTTTTCAAAAATAAGAAATTTACAACGAATGGCCAAAAAGGGTTTAGAGAATAATCATCTACTGAGATGTTCTTAGAGTTGATATGTACTGAAATAGGCAAAATTATGATCCTAATAATATCTTGAGTTTTAACTATGACATTAAGTTTGCGTGGTTGAACAAATGTAGTTTTTAACATATCCTTATAGAAAAATACTTGTATTAACTGTTTTGTTCCATTGAAAAACGCAATAAATTATGTCAGTATATTCATGACTTATTAATGCATGGATTTATTGGTTGAACGACTAATTACTACACATTAAACTGTGCATGTATGTCTGATTTGGTTTATTTCTGTATTAAAATTTATGCCAATTTATCATTAATTCATTTTTTTAAATATTTTTATCTGATTCAATAGACTTTCCAAATGTATATATTTTCCTCTGTCACGTTATATTTGATTTATCATATGTAGTTTGAATCCAAATAGTTAACTATAATTTTACTCAAAGTTATTTTGTTCAACAATTCTAATCAATTAATCAATAAACGCCCTTTCTGCCTGTATATGCTTTCAAACTTCTGTTATCATTTGTTTTTTCAAGCTAAAATGAATCATTTCATTTGCTGCTTCCGTATTGATGCACCTGATAAACGAGGCGGGAAAAAATGAACATTCAAATTCACTTAGGCTATATCTCTATACCTGTTATGTTTTAATGCTGATTTTCTTCGTAAAACCACACAAGGAGCCCACTGAGGTTCAGAATACTACTGCTACAAGTGATCATATTATGTGTTCCAGAATTGATTGGGATAGCCTTGTAAAGTTATGCAGAGCTATTAACTATGACTGGCTCTATAATTTTGACACTAGTGATTTTGTTATTTAGGTGTGTGCATTACTAAATGATCTATTTCAAAATTTTACGTGTGTTGATACTCTACCGAAACAATTAATAGGAGATTATGAAAATTAATTATTAAAGGTGACAATATGGTGAAATTTTGCTTAATTAGTAATTTAAAAGCTATGGTGGGAATAGTTGGATATGGAAATGAACAAAGTGTTACTTTCATTTCGTAAGTGATCAGATATGATTATGTTGTCCAATCTTAAAATTAATCTAACACTAGGCTATGACCAGTTGAATGATTTCTGCAAGTACAACGAGAGAGAGAAACGGTTTTTATCTTGTGATAAAGTGGATAATGAGTTTATAATTGATTTGACGGAGTTAGATAATTTTTGTTGCGGAGAATTAATACATATGCAATTATGAATTAGGTGTTGCAAACCTAGTAACAAATTTGTTCAATTATGGCCAGAACGATAAATCAAAAACAGCATGAACGGAAAGTATAATCTCGTGCACATTCGTTTTATGCTTACTGGTGACTCATCAGCAGGAGCCGGTATTACACCCATTAACCAAATTCCTCACCAAAATATATAGTGGGTAAAGTGCGTAATACTGGCTCTTACTGATGAGTCGCCAGTAAGCACGAAACGAATTTGCACGAGATTATACTTTCCGTTCATGCTGTCTTTGGTTAATCCTTCTGATCACAACTGAACTAATTTGTTACTAGGTTCGCAATACTCAATACATACTTGCATTTGACGGAGTTGTTTACGTAATGTGCAACCCTCAGAATGTTTGCTGCTACATAACCAAGGCCAGCATCCAAGTCTCGCTTGTGAGATGTTATTGAAACAAACGAATTCATTTTAAATAACTTCCGCAAAACCAAATCGCCTTCACACTACACGAAATGCTGTCTCATTCACTGTCTATTAATGCTGGAATTTAACATGGTTTACTACTACTACTACACTTTTCTTTATCATTGAAATAATGTAATATCTTCTATATTGTCCACAAAAAATCTGAAGCAGTCTCTACAAAGAAAGATCTATGCCTTTACCGCCATGATGAATCAGACTGCAGTAATCATATGCTCGTAAAGGAGATTGTCCCGTCCAATTGTCCCCCATTCCAACGTAAAACAGGCTCCTAATGATGAGTTGCCAGTAAATGCGAAACGAATTTGCACATGATATTATACATTCCTATTTGAAATAATTTTTACTAGATGCGCAACACCTTATAAACAATTGAAAGTATTAAAATGATTTAAATTTCTAATTTAATGTCGCATTGGTTTGTTACACGCTCTCGAGATAGACGATTATTTATAATAAAATAAATATTTTCTTGTTTTTATTCTTTATACCATATCATCTGGACTCAGTTTTACCACTAATTTTGACTCAAATCAACATGGATTTATGAGCGAAAGCGGTACCATCACAAAGATTCTCTCCATGTGGAAGTATGTGATAATTTTTAATGAGAAAAGCATGGTTGTGCTTATTCTCTTTATTGATGTCACAATGTCGTCTGACTCTATTTCTGTTTATGACATTATAACGTGGGTTAACCATGATCTCATCTGACTAATTAGTTTGTATTTATTTAATAGGAACACGGTAAATAACACGCAACACAGAATATTAATAATTACACCTGGAGTATATCAAGGTACTGGTTTAGGACCGATATTATTCAAGGTTATCTAAGGACAAATCTGGAAGTTCGTAGATGATCTGCAAATTATCTGCCGAATTGATACGAGCAACATTAATTTCTCTATGAATAACACAACACTATTTCATATTACTCTTTACATGTGCATAAATATAATAAAATTTTATCAGATACAAGAAATGCTTCTTTCTCATTTTTGTCTCAAGTATCTACAAATGAACTTCTATTTATATATAAATTGGAAGGCAAAAACGATAGAAATATGTAAACATGGAGATAGTGTGATAAAATGCATAGAAAGGGTACTATGCATTTTATTAGGGCTCGCATTTTAAAACAAAACTAATTATTTACAACTTAAGTAGATATTTGGTCACACTAGGATTGAAGAGTCCCTAGGTGTATGAAATCAAACGTAGGACGAAATTTAACTATATTTATATTCATGATGCTGTTTTGAAATGTCTTCGAAATCAAGTTACACCATAAAGTCAAGGGCCTAGGCACGATAATTCGGTGAGTAACTTATACCGGTAAACATTGAGATAATAGTCGGCTGCGCTAATAATAAGTTGACGCTGATAAAGTAAAACAATTTCGAATAGTATTCAACTTCATATGAGTATTATTTAGATACGATCGATCTTGTAAAAAATCGACCCCTTAGAGACATCAGCAATGTATTAAATCCCAAGCAAAACTGTAGTCTCCTACACGTTAGTGAAACCATGCGCGAAATCATGTTAAGAAGAGGAGAACTTCGAACTGCATGTATGAACATGTTACTAAGTCTGATCTTGTCCATCATGCACTGGGGACTGGACATACAATCAATTGGGATGATTAGACGCGTAGCGGTACGTAGTCGTAACAGGAATGCGAGATTGATTTTGGAATATATTGAACGTAAATGAGGAGTGGACCATCTAATGAAAGAATAACAGGTGTTAAAATTAGCCAGTCGTGAGTTTAAATCTAGATTTTGCAATGAAGTTTCTCCCTTGCACTATTTGTCTTTCCTTACTTTCTATCACTTATCGTGACATGATGTTGTTGAAGGTGTATTTTGCATTTTTTGGCTTCCCACCAGAAGAACTGAGTGCACCATCAGATACGTCATTTCAAAATGTGAGTAAAAACAAATAGTCTAAGGGTCAATTAAAATTCATCCGGTCTAATTTGTACACTGCAATTATGATCATACAAATTTGTGACGCGCACCTGTCTAGTGAAATCTGAGTTGGTTGTCAAATCTGGTTAATTATAATTTCCTTTCAACTCAACATTGTGTTTGATTTGTCTTGTGTTAGATAGACAGTTTAATTACTTCCTGTATGATTTTGTGCACTACGTGGCCGCATTGTATAAATTACTTTGCACGAGTTACACCGAGTTTTATTAATGCCCTCCTCAACATTTTGTAATAGCCGATTATGTACATCTTACCGATCTCACTGATTTCTATAAACATTAATGTCGCTCGAAAGGCCGAAGGCGAGTGTACTGATCATTTTTGTTCGGTTTACATTTTGTTATGTGCAGGCTACCTAATCATGACCATTTTGAATATGTCCTCGCCAACTCTTTATTTCACTAATGATAACATTTATATTTGTCTAAAAATGTTTCATTTACAACATGAATTTTCCGTCTCAGTGCACCACAGCTAGTCGGGAGGATAATACCATTAAGGATGCTACCGGAGACAACAAAGCGACTAATGCTAGTCAGCTTCGGCAGGTGCACGTATTCAACCTGCAACATATCGGCACGGCTGGTGCTCAATTGGTGGTCGACTACTGCTACGATCGAGTAGTGGACTTCACAAGAATCGATACAACCTGTCTAGTTGAGTGTCTTGAACTGGCCGAAACATTTCACTTGACTCGTCTTAAGAAAGCCGTTGTCAGTCACTTATTGTTTCTTCTGTGTCCTGAGAATTCCGCTATTTTATTGCGTTATGCAGAACTGTGCAATGCTCCAATTCTCAGGTACCTATTTTAAAATAAGCTCTCAAATCTAGTGAAATGTTTTTTTCTTTGCGAGTTGTAACTTTTATAGTTATTGTGTAGTCTCCACTAAGGGTAAAATGATGTTGCAAATAATATTTGTGAAAATACTTTAATGGTGAAGCTTTCTTTGCTTTATCACATTCATAATTAAGCCGAATTTACTGCCGAAACAAGGTCTCAGAATTTAAGTTATTTTGATTATTATTTACAAATATTACTTTATACGCTAGGCAACGGTTTAGTCCACTTTTAAAAAAAGAATATCTGCATCGAATCATATTTCTGACACCCAACAAAATAGTTTTTTCTTCCTTGCATTAAATTATTGATATTTCGATAAAAGCTTGGGTTTTTCCATTTAAAAATCCTTACTCCTTATCTTTTCGAATAATAATATTTAAAGAAATGAACCATCATCACTTGGTGCAAATGCCTTTTTCAAAATGAAATCAGAGCAGTGTAACCCATTTCCAAGTCTTTGATCAACACACGTGCCATCAATCAGACATGGTTATTTCATTATCTACGGTTTATCTTCAATGTAGGCTATACACAGATGCTTATAATATCCATGAACTTATAGAGGCGATTTTGTGTGTATGCAGATAATTAAGCACAATTATGTACATATAATATAATATTGGAACGAAGTTATTTTACATAAGATTAATTTTAAAAGAAATATTTTCATTTAGTAAATGCGCCAGCTTTTGTTGGTGTTTCGGTCATTCGTGATTACAATGTGTTCAACTGTGAAAATTGCAAGTCGAATTCCGCTGTTGCCAGCAAGGAAATTCGCAAAAAAGACATTGGAATTATCGCAACGTGTTGTCGTTATTGTGCCTCATCTGAGCTATTTTTTATTAAACGAACAATCTAATATATTTTAAAAAAGACGTTTATTATGTTTCTTACATATTTTAGAAGGAACATTAATTAGGTATAGATGTAGGCTTGTCGGCATTTCGATAGTTTTACAACGATATGCCTATGCATATCAGCTTTTACCGAACCTCATATAATTTGGTTGTGATTTCTAGCATTTTATCTGTTATTTATTGTTTTAACTTCATTTTCTAGTCAAATATTTTCAAAACATTATTTAGGAATTGAAGTTTCTACTTTTCTATTCTGTTTTTCACTTTTGTAGGTAAAGTCACTGTTATTTATCACCTGTATTGTCAGACCAGCTTGAGGGTATCCATCTCTTGTAGTTCATAATATTCTAATTATTTCAGATTATATAAAACGTTTCAGTTGTAAACTAGTAACTCTTCTTCAGATGTCGTTGTTCTTCTGTGGTTCTATTATTGTTCGATCTAATCATTTTCATTTTTTGTTAATTTCTTCCTCTGTATAAATTTGTTGTAGAAAATATTTAGCATGTTAGACGTATACGTTTAACTTCCATATCAAGTCGCAGAATCACTTAGCTCATTATATGTGTGAACGAATTAGGCGTCTATATATTTATAGCTGCTCAAATTTCGATAGCTTAATTGCATTTAAAGACTAATATAGACTTTGAAAATGCAGCAAATATTGCCAAATATCAGATTGAGTATATTTTCAAGGTGAATCTCATTAAATTATTTTTCAACAGAATAACTGTTTTCTCGAGTACGAACAATTTTTTGTTCTAAAAAAGGATAATGATAATTCTTTTGAAATGCGAACTTTTATAAAATTCATTGTACCATTCCTATGTGAAAAAAACAAAAAGAAATTTTATGAGATAAAAGAAACATCTCTTTCTCATTATCTCCTCAAGTATCTACTAATGAACATATCTTTATATATAAATTGTAAAGCAAAACAAGATAGAAATATGTGAACATACAGAGAGTGAAAAAACGGAAACCAATCAATTGCGTGCGTCACATCCAGTTCAAGCACAATGCCTGAACATGCTTCTTCTTCTTGCCTAAATCCGGCTGCAATTTGTTTATCCATAAGGATTCGTATGTGGCTAGCTCCCTTTTGTTATTGCATTTAGTAATTATTTTGACTACTACGTCTGGAGAACATACGTGCGATGTTTCGACGATGTGTTGCGCAATTGCAGACGTGTATTCACCATTTGATTTTAAACAGGCGTTTAAGTTACAATGTTCTCTCATTCGAGTAATTAACCGTCTGGTCGATCGGTCTTATCTCCAGTGTTGGCTGAGATTTTTCTAGGGCACCTAGAGAACACAGCATTAAAGGGTAACATAAGTAAATTTGCTCAATATATACGGTACGTGGGTGATATATTTCTTGTCCTTAAGAACATGTCGCAATCACGAATTCTGCTTCAAAGTTTCAACAATGCACATAAGAATATCGGCTTCACGTCAGAGCACGAGAAAAATGATCGTCTGCCTTTCCTAGATGTACTATTAAAGAAAGCAACTAATGGTAAATTAAACAGAAAAATTTGCCATTGACCAACTTGGTCTGCACAGTATTTGTATTACAACAGTTTTGTGCTGTTTCAATATAAATTATGAACATTTCGTGACTGCTTTTCAAGAATTCACAGGTTCTTTAGTTAAGATTCAAAATAAAACTAATATAATAAAGCAATTAACGATTTAATGTCTAATGGCTATCCCAGACAATTAATTGAATCAATTATTAAAAGGGAAATTAAACAGAAACAGATGTATTACGGGCCAGAAAGGAAAACAGTCTACCTGAACATCCAATTTAAGGGAGATGCAGTTTCCCGAACGGCACAAAAGAAAGTTGAAGCAGCATTAACACGCACAGTTAATGCAGCCAAACTACGAGTGTTATTTAGGGTAACACACTTGCCTTTACCAGAAATCAAAGAGAAACAGCCGTTAATGTCTATATCAAATATCATTTACAAATATACATACACAAGTTGTCGATCAACTTACGTAGGCTCAAATGAAAGAACATTGTGGCATAAACGCCTGGTTTACATGAAATGGTGAATACACGTCTGCAATTGCGCAACACATCGTCGAAACATCGCACGTATGTTCTTCTGACGTAGCATTCAAAATCATTACTAAATGCAATAACAAAAGGGAGCTAGCCACAAAGGAAGTCTTATGGATAAACCAATGGCAGCCGGATTTAGGCAAGAAGGAGAAGCATGTTTAGGCATTGTGCTTGAATTGGACGTGATGCACGCAATTGATTTGTTTCCTTTTTTCACATTATCTCCATGTTTACATATTTCTATCTTTTTTTGCTTTTCAATATAAATATATAATGAGATGTTTATTTGTAGATACATGAGGAGAAAGTTATAAAGATCCATTTCTTGTATTTGATAAAATTTCTTTCCGTTTTTGCATACAGAAAGGGTACAATGGATAATGATAATATTAATTGCGTTATAACTGACATTTTACCATAACCGTCCTTTTATTTTGTTGAAATCATAGGTATGAAGCAAAACGATTGGTAGCATTTCATTTTCAAAGGTTGTTTACGTCGCAGCATCTACTTGATCGTGAGAAATACGTAAATGTGGAAGCGTCTAATCTTCCAGCTGATGATGGCGCTTTGAATTTGCCTTTAAACTGTCTTGTCGATGTTCTTGCCAGTGATGAATTACGAAGTCGAACAACTGAGTCCCAGTTACTTGAGTTTATTTCCGTGTGGCTCTTGTATCAAATCTGTAAGCAAGATGGTGTGTGCAACAAAGTGGATTTAAAAGACACGGCTGTAAATGGGTCCCTTTTGGAGGAATGTCATCGTCTTCTCAAATGCGTTCGATTCTCCTGCTTGACGAAAGACTGCCTAGAAATTTTACGTTTTGTGGACGAATCTAATCAAGTAAATAATATTAATTGAAAATTCCATTTCTTCCTGCCATGTCTGTATTTTCCTTTAACCTCTTTGCCGCAGTTTTTTGTTCATTTATTTTTTAACATAGAGCATTGCCTTTGGAGACGCCATTAAATTGACCATCTAAATAGAGAATGCTCGGCGCCTGAATGTGCCTTTATGTTCCGGAGATATTCAATAAGGTTCTAAACTGCGATGCATCTCCTCCAGATAAATTGAAGACAAAGATAACCGACGACGCTATCTCCTTGGAATTGAAGCAGGCCAGACGCGAACATGTGCATATTTCTTGTATCTCATGCTTTCAACGTGTGAGAGCTTCTGTCTTTATAATTAGACAGTCGCGGCCGACCAAAAACACGTACAAAATGTTCACACGCACACATATATATACATCTGCACCCGAAATGAATGACCTAGCTGTCATTTTCAGTCGACGTATAACTATAAATATAAAGAAAGTTCTGAAATCATAATTTTTGTACAAATCTAAGAAGAAATTTACAATTCTGTTGAAATGCATACATTTTGTTGGTGTACCCTAAACAGTTCAAAAGATTCGTGTAATAAATCGCCATTTCGTCTATTTTAGGCAACTCTGTATTAGTCTAGAGTACGGTCTTTGATCAAACCCACGACCGCTTGGTTCAGAACATTGTAGTTCATTCATAAAGCACAAATCAATGCATCAGTTTGGTAAATATGATGATTCATTGCCACAGAATGCCCATGGTTATGTATGGGCTGTAAAAGAATGCTGTGTGGCCCATTCCACATGAGTTTTATATAACATATTACCAAAATATCTTTTAGGTCTTCTGAAGTACTTTTTATAAATATTGTCCATAATATTTGCGTACCTAAAATAGTTTAATTACTGTTTGCTATCATGTGACGCAGCAAATCTCTCATTAGTCAAGCTTACCTCTCATCTCTAACGGTTGACGTTATTTCTTGTACAAAATAACTAAGTGTGTGAAAGGTAGTGATCATATACAAATTTCCTCCCCATCATTTTCCTTGCATTTTCAAGGCAGGGCAAGGCAAAAAATTTTTAAATGGCGAAATTGATCTATTCAGTATCTGCGACTAAGGTTGGCTTTTTTGGACTAGATCAACTTATAAAATCAGCCTAACTAGACCACTTACGTTTCCTGAGTTTTGCCAAGCAAGGTGATTGTTTTCCGTGTCCAGATTTGTATAATCCCAATATTATAATAATAATTTTCGTTTGCCTCCTACAGTCGACAAATCATTGCACCACCTGGAAATAACTAATAAAACAGATGAGCAGTTGAAAAGAAAACATCGTTTCTGGCTATCCGATTACTTCGAAGTGATTGGACATTGGAAAGGATTGTTTATGGGAAGGATAGTTACTCTTTCTTTTTTCAAATAAAACTAGCTGTGCCGGATCACAATTGTGACCTTATAATATATTGCATTTAGAAGACCTAAAATACAATGCGTCAATCAGGGCGAAATATAATTTTTTAAATTAATAAAACCAGAAAGTTAATTTCTATATTTTATCATTTGTAATAATACCGTTAAAGCCATGCCTTAACCTAAAATCTAATCTAGGTCATTATGTCAAACTTAGCAGGTTTAGAATCGTTACTGCAACTTTTACAGGGACGTTCCATCATCTTTTACAGTAATAGTGCCGAGTGCTAAAACATCCTCAACAAGAAAACTACGAGAAGCAGCTCCACCAACGGGAAACAATTAGTGGTATCGTTACTGAGAAATGCCGAGAACAAATGTGGTTGGATCAAGAATAAGCCAAAAGTTTTCACGACACACAGACACAGATTTATTAATCGCATGAACACATTTCGTTGACACTGTGTTTTATTAAAAAATGAATGAAATATTAATGATATGGGTCGCAGTAATGAAAGAATAACTAATCTTACAATCTGTGCATTCCTTCTTCGGCTTCCAGGAAATACAATTAGATTGCGGTGGATAAAAACAAGTTAAAAACGGACACTAGTCAAATTAATAAATTAATCTAACCAAGATTGATGGATGTTTCCAATAAAGTCTGATAATCTTCACGAAAGCATTACTGTTACGAATGGCTGGGAATTTTGGTTGCAAGATCAGAAACTGTTTAAGATTTTGTTATATGCGTGAATAGGATTTTCATTTTTTGTTGATTATGAATTTTTATACAACGGCTTATATCCATACATACCTACTAGCATAAAAAATACTCAAACGCGTATACATGCATACAGAAACACAGACATAAATGCATACACACATGAATGCACAACTGCATGTGCACATACATAAACACAAGAGTTAATTTATTATTCCTAGGTGTATCTATTCTTCTGCTTCATTAATTAGAAAGTGTACAATTAATTTTGTCAATATTTGAGACTTTTAATTTACAAAACAATGTTTATCTGTCTTGGTTATTGTGCTTTTGATGCGTTTGGTACTACACTCTTCACTTCCAGACTGGAAGCACACATTCAGGTGATTTGGCGACTTCGCATAGCGCATCGGTGACGCAAAAGGATGCTGCAGTACTCCTAGTTAGAAATAGTAATAGTATGAAAGGTTCAAGCAATGCTGATGCGCTTAACGTCCACACAATTACCGTTGACTTTCGTGTGTCTGTCGCCGTACAGAAGTGCTGTCAGTCGTTCGTTGCAAACGCGTTGTCTGCGTCTGTGGATGAGTCAACTGCAGAAGCTGTCGCTTGCAAGGAGTTTTATGGGCCAGTTGCAGCATTGGGAGTTCTGGATAAAGGCAGCAGGAAGTTATGCGACTCTGAAGAAATGAGAACCTGTTTCTTTCGTGTTAATGTGCTGTGTCCCAGCGAGGAAAATGCGCAAACCACGGGCAGCACGTATCCTAGTATGAGCAGTCAATCAAAGATGGAGCTATTTTGCAAATGGCGACAAATAACAAAGGTGTGGCTGCGCAGAAATGTGTTTCTTAAAGAAAGTGGTGTCTGGGTCTACGGCGTAAACGAAGAGGACTTCTCAAACAACCTTAGCGCCGCAACATCTGTTTTTTCCTTGGGCATACCTCGCGATTTGTGGATAGCGCTCACAGGAATTGAGAACACGGACAGTTTAAGTGGCATTTCTAGCCGCTGGGTACTGTTTCTTCTTTGCCTTCTCTTTATTTGTCGGAGGATATTTTTTAAATATTCAAGTTATTTAACTCAGTTGGATTTTGTCTTTTTATCCCATTACCTTTTACTCTAAAATGAAAATAGCTTGAATTAAACGAATCATCAGCCTTACGGACAGCAATGCTAAAGTCATTAGTATTGGATGCTTCATTGAAATATAATTATGCAAGAAAAATGAAGGGAAATAATAATGACAGAAGTAATAATTTCGACAAAATTTATTGAGGTAGTTCAAATAATAATGTTTACTTATACAAAAAATCGACATAAGGTCATCTAGACCACTTTACAAATCAATCGTAGCCAAGTGAACTATATGGCATGACGAAATCGGCATTTGAAATTCCTTGCGGTTTTCACAGTTTCACTTCATAAGTCCGACCGAAACTCGTAACTAACTCTACCCATCTATGAAAAAATAAAGAAGATTGTTCTACTAGAAATCTACAACGAGTTAACCCCGGAACTCAATTCGATGCCATATTGCACATGGTTTCTAACCATAAACTATGAAGCGTACTTGGACAAGCGGGCCTTTGTCTACCCAATTTGTCTGAGTTTGACATTAACTGCTTCTATCATGTTAAAAGTTGCCCACTTTGTTTCCTACGCCAATCTGGCTCTGAGTGAGAGTAGTGCTCTACTGAGTAATTGAATTGAGATCTACGCAGTGCGCGATTGAGCCCGCGTGGTTGATAGAGGCTTATTTGTTTAGCTAACGAGAAGCACTTGTTTGACGATCCAAGGAATCGTCTATGAGTGTCAGCTTTGGTTAGTCGTTGTTGGTAACCCAAATGTACTATGCATCTCAAACAACGGCGGCCGAATTCCAGCAAGTGTCTGAAATATTCGATTCTAAACAGACAATTTTCAGTCGCGTATAACATAACTCCATGTAAAGACGAATTGCGCACACAATCTTTAATGCAGGGTGGGATATTCGCGTGTCTCCATAAATGACAATAGTTGAAAAAAGTTATTCTTGCTTTCACGATTCTCATACTCACCTTATCACTGACATTGATTGAGTTATTAATACAGCTGCCAGGATGTGTAAATCTGTCAACCTCATCCAGATCTTCAGTTTTGTGTCGCAGAGTTGATTTTAGCGTTGAATGCTACTGTAAAAGTGTCTTATATTTAGAGGATGCGAACTGCATACCGAAAGACGGGACAACGACTGTTAATCTAGTCAGAATGGCCTGGGCCGAATCTCGGTTGTCGCATAAAAATACTATACTTTCTGTATAGTCAAGATCGCCTAAACTCCCGGCGAGGAGATTTGCGAGGCCTGCATTCTGAACGTACGGAAGAGTATTGTTCTCAACGATATCTACTCAAAAAGTAAACATAAATGGGAAAAGTGGGGAGGCTTGACTGACTGCACTGCATGTATTATCGAAGTATGTCAATTCATCGTACATCTTAACGCGATCAAAAGTGTGTTTTTTAGAGAGTGTGTATAATATTTAGAAATTTAGTAAGCATACCACATTTTGACGGAATGTCGATGTTGCGCGGATAAGTTTGAACAAACAACGGCTATTACCCGATGCGAACGTGTCTTCCATCTCTTTAACCGTTCTGGTTCAAAAGGATTCGAGATCGACTTTAGACTGCGCTTAAGTTGGTTTCTTACATTTATCCGAGTATTTTTATGAGCCGAGTCGTGTTGAATTTGGCACCTTGTTTCGAGTATCTCCATATGTTTTACAGAAAACCAATGATTATTTATACGGGAGCCTATAATACCTGCATTGTGCATAGTGGAACTGATCTTCGTCCAATGTAAATTCGAATTTTCGCTTTCAAGACTGGTCAGCTTTGACTTTAGAATATCTGAATGCGATTGTTCGAGTTTGCTTACATCCATTTGAGCTTTATACTTATTTATTTTTCCTGAATACTTGAGTGCAAATCTACAACGGATAAGTACATGTTCGAAATAGAACGAAGATCCTGGTTGCAACCACACCATATATAACTAATTGCTACATGATATATTTGAGTCCGCCGTTGTTCGTGCGCTGAAAGACACCATGTGACGCAACGTCTTAAACTACGTCTGAAGTTTGTGATATTTAAGTATAATCTATGTTCTGCGCATCTATCCAAAAGTCGCTCACCATTATCGTTGCGCGTCGAGCTTAAAGTGTATCTTCCACCTAAATGAAATTCTGCGTTATGCGCACAACTTGAGCATTCATGTCATCCATAATCAAGACTATTTATGAATTTCTTTCTCTACTTAATAAAGAGGTTAAACCAGAGTGAACATCGTACTTGTTGTCGTCTGTCCTGCAATTGGTGTGATCATATGCAGATGCAACTAAAAAGCTGCGTTATAAGTTTTTTATCATTGATTTTTGTAGATGTATTTAAGTGTGCCGCACCAAGTTAGCTGTTACAGCGATCATTTCAGTTAAACATGTTTCAGCTCCTGAATATAGCACAATATAGACTCCCCATTTCCGTCCTATTATCCTACATTCTTCACCCAAATTTATAGTGGTTAAAGGGCGTAATACCGGCTCCAACTGATGAGTCGCCAGTAAGCACGAAACGAATGTGCATGAGATTATACTTTCCGTTCATGCTGCCTTTGGTTTATCCTTCTGGTCACAACTGAACTAATTTGTTACTAGGTTCGCAACGCCTAATACATACTTGCATATATATTAGTTCTCCGCAACAAACAGTATTTAACTGTTATATATTGAATTGAACGATATCATGCTTACTGCGAAATGTGATAAGTGATATCGATCAAGGCCAGAGTGTATGGATTTTCATAAATAGTTGTAATTCTCAATTTCGCTGAACTATAGCATACATTGATATCCATCATGTTAGTACCATGTACCTTTTCGGTATTATAATGTTGGTATCGGTTACTGACACAATAATCATAATGTTAGTATCCTTTACAGACTCGGTATATATATTATATAGTGTAAGTTAGCATTGAAGTCGCATTGTCGTTGACTTTAGATTATGTTAGCTTCACTATTACAGGTTTACACATTCGTCTAGGAGATTGTACCGTCCTATTATTCCACATTCTTCTACCAAATATATAGTGGTTAAAGGGCGTAATACCGGCTCCTACTGGTGAGTCGCCAGTAAGCACGAAACGAATGTGCATGAGATTATACTTTCCGTTCATGCTGTCTTTGGTTTATCCTTCTGGTCACAACTGAACTAATTTGTTACTAGGTTCGCAATACCTAATACATACAAGCATTATGTATTCCAACGTAAGCAGTCAATCAAAATGGAACTGTTTTGCAATTGACGACAAATCAAATAGTGTGACTATTAATAAACGTTAGATACTGTTTGTGCCGAATAACTAATACATATGCAATTTTGAATTATGTGCTGCGCATCTAGTAATAAATTAGCTAACTCACTCTATATAATATATATACCGAGTCTGTAAAGGATACCAACACTATAGCTATTGTGTCAGTACCCGATACCAACATTATGGTACTGGAAAGGTACCTGGTACTAACACTATGTTGGCTGAGTCGGTACATGTTACCAACTTGATGGATATCAATTTATGCTATAGTTCACCGAAATTGAGAATTAAAACTATTTCTGAACACCTGTTACTCCAGCAAATCCATACACTCTTGATCGATATCAGTTATCACAGTTCGCGGTAATCATTACATCATTCAATTTTATATCTAACAGATACTGTTTTTAGCGGAGAACTAATATATGTGTAATTATGTATTAGGTGTTGCGCACCTAGTAAAAGTTTAGTTCAAATATAACCATAAGGGTAAACCAATAACAGCATGAACGGAAAATAAAATCTCGTGCACATTCGTTTCTTGCTTACAATTAACAAAAGTGTGACTAATAATAAATGTATATCTAAGAAACGCTGTTCCTGGTTCTATGGTGTAATTGAAAAGGAATTCAGCAGTAAATCTAGCGCCACATCATCCGTTTGTTCGCTTCGGATACCTCGCTATTCGTGGATTGCGCTCACTAGATTTAAGAACATTACCTGTTCGTTTTACCGTTCTGGTTATTGCGAACGGCGTGTTCTTCATTTACTTTTAAGATTTTAAAATATGCTGACATTTGTTCAGTAGGGTTTTAACAATCAATAAACTCATGTCATTTTATACACGAATTATTACTATCGACTAAGACTAGCCTGACTGAATGAGTTAGGCTTCTCCAATGGACACTGTTTACTGTTAGGTTATCATCGATTTAGCGTTTTCAAGTGCTTCTTTATAGGTGAGCAAGCGGTCCGGCGTGATCAAGAAACCAACTTCGCGAATAATAGTGTCTGACCATGGGATTGTATAGTCTACGGTGCGAGCGTCGCCAGCCATTCACCGAAGAGGCTTCGGTAGCCTGATGACCAGGATGTGTAAGTGGTCTCTTTAAACATTGTCCGAACCTGTGCAACCAGCGTAATTTCAATATATTCCATGGTGATACAGCATAAAAAAGCATTCCTATATAACTGGTCAGTTCGTATAATTTTCACACTATCAAAATGTCTTGGCGCTAAATTAACAAGGACCTGAACTACCATGAGTGAACTGATCGATTTATAAAGCTACGCGAGCGATAGTAACTTAAATCTGATATCTTATTGAATTGACACTTCATGAGTATGATTTTCGTAAGTTACCGCCTTTCCCGCGAATATCAATAAAAATCTGTCTTATTGTGCACTACTATTACATATATATATATATATACATATATATATATATATATATATATATATATGTATATATATATATATATATGCTATATATATAAGATGTCCATTGGCTTAGTATATAACAAATGAATTTCTTATTATGTAGAAAAACCAAATTAACAAAGTGAATAATGACCATTCATTTTTAGAGCATTAAACATCACTTTACAATCTTTGATTATCTCGCAACAGTCAGTTGCGAATTTATTCATGAATCTATGAAATGTCCGTGATGCATTGCACAGACCAAAGGAAAAACGCCTATATTCAAATAACCCAAAATGAATTACGACAGCTGTTTTTTTGATACTATCCTCATCGTATGGAATCTCATGATAAGCTGATTTAAGATCAAGCATTGTAAACAATTTTTCTGTTGAGGTATTTCATCAATAATATATTTGTAATCATCTATCGGATAACGATCAAAAATTGTAACATTATTGAGGCCACGATAATCCTCAAATAATGCACCATCATCAACGTGTTGCATGGTTTGTATGTGGATCAGCGATGCGCATGGACTAGAACTAAGTCGAATAAGAACGTCCTCCAGCATCCGATCAGAAATTGCATTGACATTCTGTAACATTTTCTGATCTATGAGTCGAGCTCTGTCGAAGACTGGTGGGCATTTGTTTGGTATGCGGGGTCGCGTATTTAATCTAGCTGTGCTGATGGAATCTGAGATTTTAATATTCGTATTCTTCGGAAAGCTGTTGACGATCTCGTGTTACCATGGATGAACGGATTCGAACGAGTCATTGCTCTGGATTGTAAAAGCCATACGATCTTTTTTACTAACAAAAATAACGCAGTCTCTAGCAAGGTGCCTTTGGCTGTATCAATTGTCAGACCAAACTTCGTAAAAATGTAGGTTTAATGTGCAATATGGTATGTCTGCGACGAAAAACGTCCACAGAAATGCACAACGTAGTCTTTATAATATTCTGAGATTCGCCAAGCCATTAGTTCTGATTTACTTTCCGTTGCCAGCCTTTAAATGTACATTGGTGCTGCACGTTAATAGTAATTTTAGTGCTATAAACGATATTACAGCATCTGTATCAACCAAAAACGCGACCCGCGAGAGTGGGTCGCTCACAAATATTAACGACGCGGTTTGCTGAATGACAGAACTAATAAGGTTCTCTTCTTTTCTGTAAATTCACCCTATACACTATCTAACAAACATTTTAAACAGTCAACTGTTGCTTGAAGTACCTCGCGCCTATCTAATGACTTGACTGGTAAACAGGACAAATCGACAGTTGAGAGCTGACAGATTTTATCAAAAAAATGTTTTTCACTACATTCCGAAGCCCTTTATATCCAAACGAAGGTTAAAACCTCACTGTTAGGGACTGATGCACTGACAAATAAATTTTTCATTGTTTATTAAATAAACGCTATAATTTTAATTATGATTAATGGTAATATGTCTGAAAAGTTACAATAATTTAGATCTAATCAGTAGATAACTCTGATCATTAACGTTTTTGCGCAAAACATGACTTAATTATAGCGTTATACACAGCTATTAAATGTTTTAAAATTACATGCGAATTATTTTTTATTAATAACGAAATGTCTTTTATTTGTTACTATTACGACACCGCATAAATTTATTTTTCATTAACATGAATTAAGACTAACTTTTTAAAATGATGATTATCTGAAATAATATCTTTCATCGGCAGCCAATTTGTGGCTCACCCATGTTAGGTAGGACAAATAAAAAAAGTAATCAATTCCAAGATAAATTACATATGCAGATATTATCAATCGATGTTATCATTTTACAAAACAGTCATGCTAAACACAAGCACTTTCATCTCAATAATTAAATCACGATTATTATAAACCTGCCCGCACCCAGTTAAAAGTGTCAAAGAAGTAAAATATGTTACAAGTGAAGTATTTATTCAAGCTAAAATGACTGGTCTATAAAAATGACCTGATTGACGAAAATGAAGACTTCGTAATGTAGAATTATGAACACCGACAAGATGTATACTGATTTTCGGATTGCGTACCGAATTGTTTGAATCCACTGTCATCATGATTTCGGTACGCAATCCGAAAATCAGGTAAATAATCTATTCCCTGTCGCGCAACATGTTTCTTTTAAAGCTGTAAACTGTCACACTGAAAATATTGGTCTGTTCACGCAGAAATAAAAGTCTCCATAAAAGGCCTATGTAAAGAATACCTTAATGATGTCCAAAGTATATATATATATATATATATATATATATATATATATATATATATATATATATATATATATATATGTGTGTGTGTGTGTGTTTGTGTGTGTGTACATACTAGTTTGTCTAAACTAAACTTAACGAAATATATATATATATATATCATCAGTAGTAACCTAGATTGTCACCGCCTAAATTTTAACCGGAATGAATTTAGTTAGGAATCAAACGCTTAAAAACATTTTCATGGTTATACACATGAAGTACGATTATCCATCCGTGAGACCGAGCTACATCACAAGTACAGGTGTACATTTATGAATATTTAAAGAGTAAAAACTCAAATGAAACTTCGCTTGATAGATTTTACAACTTATTTTAGTGCGATCCAGCCAAATAAGAACAAATAGTTTAGTGCTTGCTTGTAGTTTCTAACTTAGATTAGTAGATTATTTTAGATTTTCGCAAAATGGCTTTCTTTGGAGTGCAAACCACATAATTAATTTGCCTTACATGTTAGTATTCATTTACAAGAGTGCACCACTTAACAGTTATTATTTAGTGATAAATATAAGTTTATGAAGTATCATTTTCCATTTCTGCATTTTTCTTGAAAAGATAATTTCTATTGTTTCATTAATTCGGCCTTTTATTTGCAATTTATATCTGATTGAATTTCGGAATAGCTAAATAAATCACAGTCTAAATATGCTCTCACTTTGTGGACGGAATTAAAACATTTGCTAATTAAATTTCTGATTGTGTGCTTTTCATTTTAGTGATATTTAAATAAATTTAGTTGATTTCCTGAAAATGTTTCTGCAGGACAGATTGATCTCATCTCTCTTGCTCGCTTAAAACAGGTACAGATTAATTAATGTTCACCAAACAAATTAAAGAGAATTTTTATCTTCTTGACAAACTGCTTATTGAAAAATTATTTCTTTTAAATTAACATTTTCGCCACAAGCTGCTTTCCTTTATAAGTTGGGCAGTTAACATTTTGTTCAGTCCAGAATTGCATTTATGCTAAACATTGTCGTTTGTGTTCCCATCCGTCATTTTTTCCTTTTGTTCTTCGTTTTCTTATAAGGTGCAACGACCAAATTTGCTGCACGGTGTGTGTTGTGCTTCGAGTCAAGTAATAAATGGCGACGTCTATGTATATGGTGGAAAAGGTGCTCCGACTGCAGTACAATGCCAGAAATCCGGCTCTTCAGTTTGGGAATCTTCTTTATCACCTTCAATATCTCATAATTCTGGTTCCATTCCGGTATATAATTATATTTCAGATTTGAGTTTGAGTTAATTTATTAATTGTTTGTGTTTAAACTTCAATAGTTTATTTAGTTAGCTGTAGACAGGAATATCCACGTATGGTATTGACTTGTTATTCATGGAATAATTATATTGTAGTGAATATGTCATTTTCGATTGCATAGACTCAAAATCAAAATTCAATAATTCCAAGCTTGTGTAGTTACGGGATGCCGTCTGAATAAATTTGTTAAATAGATTATGATTACGATTTTATGCATTATTTTAAACTGCGGCGACATATGGTTTTTGTGCACTCGTAAGTGTTGAATTTAGTATGTTTGCGTGCATGCGTATGATCAGAAGGGGAAGCGAGGAAAATGCAAAATTTCTAAGTTGTGTTCTGAGCTGAGTAAACATCGGGCCAAAGAAGAAACGCCTTCGTAGAATACTAATCAGATCTCAAGAATTACCTCCATTTAAAAGAAAACATTGTTAGGTAGATACAATAACTTGTGACAAGAACACATGCAAACACACATGCACGCAAAAAATCAATACATTTCCAGGTGCACCGATTTTTGGCCTTAATTGATGGGTTCTCACTTGTCCCTTCATTTTAAAGCCCTCCATCAGCTGATTGTCTGAAAATGACGTTGAAACAAAATTCTCCACACTTTTTTCTCAGAATTGTCAATTGTCCCACATAAAAACGACGGCGTAAAAAGAGGCAAGAAGGACGGCGCTGAGAATTCTAAATCAACCTTGATTATAATAAAATGCTTAGGTTATACTGACAAATATATGTACATGAAGGTCCAGGTGTTTATATCACGATCGAAACTTTGATTATATTAATTGGTATCACCGCCTGTACAACCAATGTTCATTTAAATATATAAATGTTCAATTCAACACCACGTCCACACGGGGTGTGAGGTCTGTACTATAATGAAAGCCGTGTGATGTTTATTTGGAAGTTTAAGTCTAAAGGTATGATATATAGGCTCCAACTATAGGAAAGTCTAACCAATATATATTAGTTAGTATATAACTAAAAATCGTGTGCAGTATGCGGCAAGGTGGCTCAGTGGTTCAAGTAACAGATTCTGAAGCAGATGAATAACTATTGCCAAAATACTTGAGTAAAATAGAGCAGCGGTTTGCGCAATCTTCGGCGAAATATTTAATGGCAATAACTTACTGATAGAAAAACAAACTTAAACAGTCCTTACCATAACATTACTTGTTGTAGAATTTTCTAATCTCTAAAAATTAAATAATATACACCAATGATTCAAAATCTGAAGTGCCGTAATTTCTCATTGTTTTAACAGAACCAGAAAATATTTTTTAAATTAATTGAAAATGCCGCGTTCCTCTCTGTAGAATTGTGATTTATGACCTAATTCGTTGATACTATCAAACTATACTATAAGTTTTAAATATTTACCTACTTGTTTTTCGAAGCAGCATGTTTTCACAGTGAAATACGGTGAAATGTCGTTTTCACGAGTGATGTATCACTAAATTTTACTGGGGTGTAGACGTTAAATGGAAAATAGAAGTTTTTCCAAGCCAGATTCACATAATATCTAATAATCGGCTTGAGGTCATGCAAGCAAGCGAGTTTTAAGACTATTAAAGTAAAATCCATTGAGACAAAGAAACGTACAGTTGACAATGCAAGTGCTTAGATTTCAGTGATGGAATAACGCATCAGCAAAACTCACCAATTCATAATAATGGTTGAGAAGCGTTCAAACAACTGATAGATCATGAATAAAGTCAACAAAGTAAATAATATAATTTAATAATAATAGATTGCGCGGATGGTGGTAAAAATTATTTAAATCAAGTTTGCGAGCTTGAAGTAAACACCAATCCCATTGTATTTAACCAGTCGTCGAACAACTTAACAAAACTACCGCCAGCCGCAACGCACTGACGCATTTTGACCTTCCATGATCATCATCAGAGTACGACGGCAAACTGACTAGCGAGGATCAAAATGCTACAAAATGGCATATTTTAATGAGAACATCCGAATCCCAATATTATCCTTTTTAGTAATGCCAAGAACCACGAGGTTTCAATTTTCTTTATCGTAGTAAATTTCGCGGACTTGTGATTAGCAACTACATCGTTTATTTATTAGATACTACCATTGCAAAACCACTGCCATTCCCACAAATTGACGCGTTTTGACAATCCCCGACTATCGTTGGAGCGCTGCAGTAAATTGATGAACGAGACCCACATCCAAATTAATGTATAATGTTATTTTGAAATGTAAGCCTTAATAAAATTCATAGTACCCTTTCCATGTGAAAAAACAAAAAGAAATATTATCAAATACAAGAGACGCTTCTTTCTATCTTTCTCCTCAAGTATCTACAAAGGAACATCTCTTTATATATATTGAAAGGCAAAACAAAATAGAAATATGTAAACATGGGGAGAGTGTGAAAAAAGGAAACAAATCAATTGCGTGCATCACCTCCAATTCAACTCAATGCCTGAACATGCTTCTTTTTCTTACATAAATCTCCTGCAATTTATTTATCCATAAGGCTTCGTATGTGGCTAGCTCTCTTTTGTTATTGCATCTAGTAAGTATTTTAAATGCTACGTTTGGAGATCATACGTGTGATGTATCAACGATGTATTGCGCAATTGCAGACGTGTATTCACCATTTGATTTAAAACAGGCGTTTAAGTTACAATGTTTTCTCATTCGAGTAATTAACCGTCTGGTCGATCGGCATACGTTAGTTTCTCGAAAACTTGCGCATGTATATTAGTATATAATATTTGATGTCGACATAAATGGCTGTTTCTCTCTGATTGCTGTTAACAGCAGGTGTGTTACCCTAAATAACACTCATAGTTTAGCTGCATTAAATGTGCGTGTTAATGACGTTTCAACTTTCTTTTGTGCTATTCGGCAAACTGCATCCCCCTTAAATGGGATGTTCAGGTATTGCGTTTACTTTTCTGGTCCGTAATACGTTTGTTCCTGTTTAATTCCCCTTTTAATAATTGATTCAATGTATTGTCTACGATAGCCATTAGACATTAAATCGTCAATTGCTTTATTATATTCATTATCTTTTGAATCTTCACTAACCAACCTGTCAATTCTAGAAAAACAGCCACGAAAAGTTGATAATTTATATTGAAACAGCACAAAACTGCTGTAATGCAAATACTGTGCAGACCAATGTGGTTTATGATAAATTGTTTTATTTAATTTGCCATTCGTTTCTTTCTTTAATAGTACATCTAGGAAAGGCAGACGATCATCTTTCTTGTGCTCTGACGTGAAACCGATATTCTTATGTGCTTTGTTGAAACTTTGAAGCAGTGATTACGACCTGTTCTGAAGGACAAGAATATTATCATCCACGTACCGTATATATTGAACACATTTTCTTATGTCACTCCGTAATGGTCTGTTCTCTAGATGCCATTGAAAAATCTCATCCAACACTGGAGATAAGGGGCTCCCCATTGCTACACCATCAGTCTGTTTTTAGATGCTTCCATTAAAACGAAACCGTACGTCTTTCGTGCAAAATAAGATAAGCTTGCGTAGAGTGTGACTTTGTTCCGGTGATGGTAACATGTCGTGTTCTACCGCTTTGACTATAATGTCAATGATTTCATCAATTGGTACATTTGTAAACAAAGACGTAACATCAAAAGATACCATAATATTTTTTTAAACTTTTATATCTCGAATTTTGTTTACAAACTCAAACGAATCGACAACCGAATAGTTACCTAGTAGTTTGCGTAATGGTTCAAGTATTCGAATTAACAATTTAGCTAGTGCATGAAAGGGAGAATTGACCATTGATAAAATTGGCCTCATAGGACAACCTTTTTTGTGTTTTGGTAGTCCTTCCATTGTTGGTGTAAATGATCCAACTGGCTTGAGCTTCTGTGCTGTGGCCTCTTCAATTAAATCGGCATCTTTCAAGATCTTAATTTCATTTATTACTTTGTGCTCCAGTCTATCTATTTCATCTGATTTATCGTTTAGAAGCGTGAATTTTGTAATGTCATTTAACACGTTTTCCATTTTTTGTACGTAGTCAGATTTGTCCATTATAACTGCGCTATTTCCTTTATCAGCGTGTGTTATTTTGATGTCTGCATTTCTGCTGATATTTCTAAGTGCATTTAGATGCTGCTTTGTCAACGCATGCTGCTCTGCGCATTTAGACGATTTCAGGTGTGAAGCCTGATCAACTAGTGTAGCCTTGAACCAATTTTTATAATCAATACTGGTAGGCTCCAAGTCAGCTGTTTGTTCAAATAACAATTCAAATGCTGCATCAAAATCAACATCGCATTTATTAGAAGGATGTATTCCATAATTTCGGCCCATCGATAGTGCCTCCATTGTTAGCTGATCGATTGGCACTTTTAATAAGTTAAGCCCACGCTTCTCAAGATCGGTCGGTATTAAATCACACAAAACTCCATGTTTCATATCATTTTCTAATTTCTTCAAAATTCTTTTCTTGTCTTTAGTCATAACAGCTGGGAAAAAATCAGAAATTTAATTCTTGCAAAAAGACTTAGTTCATCTATTACACAAGATACACACCCAATTCTTGTCTGTAACACTGCTTCATCTTCCCTTAATTGCTCAATTTTGGAATACACCAACCTTGTAAGATTGCTTTGGTTGACTTGTAGTTTGGACTTCCGTAAACTGCGCACTAAATCACCTGGAAACCGTAATTGTTTAATACACTGATAATAATGTTCTTTCCACATGACGTTCTTTGCGCTCTACACTTTAACGTCACTATTTTATCTAGTTTTCTGAAAGATTCTTTTGAAATGCGAGCCCCGACTATCGTTGGAGTGCTACAGTAAATTGACGTACGAGGCCCATATCAAAATGAATGTATATTATATTCAACATCATAGAAGAATTTCCGTCTAGACGTGTCAGCTTGTTGTGTTAATACTGGTAGGTCTTAAATTATGGATCGCGGATGGTCAAGCAGGCTAATGGATAGATGACCGATATATCATGTAAGGAATAGGAGGAAAAAGAATTTGAGTGAGTGGAAAAAACTATTTTAACATAAAATAACTATTTTAAAAAAGCCTAAGGAACTGATCGTATTTATTTCCAAACACTAATATTACTATTAAGTTTAAATAATAATAATAATAATAATTATAATAATAATTATTGTTATTATTATTATTATTATTATTATTATTATTATTATTATTACAAGCATTGAGCTTGAACTGGATGTGACGCACGCAATTTGATTGGTTTCTGTTTTTCACACTCTCCATGTTCACATATTTCCATCTTGTTTTGCTTTCCAATTTATATATAAAGATATGTTCATTAGTAGATATTTGAGAAGACAATGCAAAGAAATGTTTCTTATATCTGATAAAATTTCTTTTTGTTTTTGCACGCAGGATGGGTACAATGAGTATTAGTAGTATTTATTAAATTACGCTTTTCATAACAGGACTTCTTCTTCTACTATATTAATTATTCGTTTTTTTCCTTTGAGAGTTTCATATATTTTTTTGAAATATACTACTAGGATTTAGCGAATTTACTTTACTTGTTAAGCCATGTCCAGTTAGTCATGACAAAGCAAGAACATCATGCGGTACGATATGTCTCGACTGACCAGTGCCATTATAATTATGGTGTACCTGTGCAACCCAAGACTAGTGGTCAATTTAGCAACACCAACAGAAATATGATACTCATACTTAAGTTGGAATAGGGTGTTTTTCCGCTCCTACTATTCTTGTCATCAGTGCGTGCGAATTCCCGTGACTGGTTTTTAGTTTTATAAAGAATAAATCAGTAAATGCGGAATTTAGCGATAAGAATTTCACTTAGTTAATATTTATATATATATATATATATATGCAACGTGCTTCTATTCGCCGCATGGCAGATCCGTTTTCTTGTTTGATTGAACAGTTGTCTTTTCCAAATTTACATATAACCAGCCAAAATATGATGACAAATAGTTTCTGTGAAATCGAGCTGATTTACCAATTTTCAAATTACATATATACGTACTTGCTAATGCATTAATAACATTTTTTATATTTATATATTTTTTTAAATTATTCTCTATTCCATTACGAGTTGTTGTTGAAGTTGGCTCGATTTATTGCTCTTTATGCTTATCCTCATTTTCAATGGCTTCGGTGTCCAAACCAAATTGAAATTTATAAAAAGTTAAAAAGAAGCCGGCTACATTGAAGATGAAATGTAAAGACAACAAATAAATGCTTGTGCTCTCTGTGCAACTGAAGCTGGACAAGAAAGTTTCATTGTAGATATGTTACTCTGTTACTGCACTCGGTATAAAAAGAAACTTTCTTCTGCACCAGAAAGTTAACTTACAAAGTAAAGGTTTATCACTCGTTATTTACCACACATAGCTAACAAAAATAACATTTATCAATGCGTTAACGCTTACAAAAGATTCGCAATAAATCGAATCCTTACGTTTAACAAAATAAGGTCAGTATTTTGCTTCCAGTTTTTTGTGCATTTTAAGTGTTTATTAATAAGCTTCATTGTTCTCCATCTTTTACAATAATGCCGAGCAGTTCATGTTTTAGAACGTTAAAGAACACTTTGAAAGTGACACTTTAACAGTTTACATTTCGAAGTCCCAAATCTAGTCTGAGAAAAAGATAGTCAATCATTGGGTTGATGAAGCAAAGAAAAGCAACTTATTGTCCTCACTGATAATCGTGTTGTCGTTTTATTGCTTCTGTTTTGCTTTGTCTTAAAATCACTATTTATTGATTAAAAAAGCAAAATGAGTAATCGAGGCAGTTAATTAAATTGTGTTATTCTACAGAATTGCAGTTTAAACATGCCAGCATTTAATGCTACTGTGTACCGCGTCATGGGCTCCCAGATAATGCCAGATTCTCCATGGTCATGTCGGACCGTTATGATGGGTGGACATAACAGTATGGCTCATATTATAGGCTCACATGGCAGAAAACTCGAGAGCATAACCAGGGTTCCTGTTGCCAATGATCCGGAAGATGACGATGTTATTGACGATGCTGATGATGCTTTAATAGAAATAACATATAAGCCAGTTGTCACAGTTGATCGTGATGGGAGTTCATCATGGCATTCGGGAGGTCTTGATCCGACAACCGGTAAATTGACAAATTCCAAACTTCTGCTGTTGATTAGTGATCAAGACACTACGCCATTAACATACGGTACGCGAAAAGTCCAATACTTTACATGTAGTATTCCATTTTATTTATATGTCAATGCATTGCACTTATAAGACGGTATGCTTTTATTTCATTATATCTACTTAATTAAAAGTATTCTGACATATTTGTTTCTTTCTTAATCTGTTCATTTAATAATGATAAAAAATGTATAAATTTAAAAAATACTCGTATAAAAACATTTGTGTTTAATTTATACCTTGTCATTATTAATTAACGAATATTTCAATCACGGTAATTGTCAAAGCTTTTCTGTGTTTCTAAATCCCTGCTATCCTCATTCCACGTCTTGGTATTTATTTTTCTATAGTTGCTGCATTCTCAACGTTATTCACAGTCCTGTGGTTATTTTGCAACTTGCTTCGTGGTATTGATTCTGCCAACTAATGTGAATTTGGGGGAAGTAAAAGATAAAACCACTACGAATAAAAATTTAAATTTAGTGTTTTAGATTACACTTCGTTTTACTTTGATGTTTTAATTTCTAAAGATAGAAAATCACTGTTTGGTAATATAATATGACATTTAAAAATTTCTCAACATGACGCATAATGGCAGTGTTATTGAAAGCACCGTAGTTTCCTTGCACTGTTTACGGTTAAACACATCGGTACAACTAAAATATAAAAATCAGTAATTAATCTGCGTTGTTTTATATATTGCCTCATGTCAATTGTAGCTTTTAAATTATCACATCCGAAAGGATCAATACATTTTCGCTTCTTTGAGAGTAGATTGAATTATTTATAAACGTATCATGAGATTTTATATTAGTCACATAAAGTTGGTCCCCGAAGGCTTTCGCGCATGATTTGTAGAATTTTAAAAAGCGCAGTCGGGTTTAAATAAAATGTTTTGACTTTCTTTTCATGATTTTGTTTTTTAAATAAGCTTCTAAATATGGCGGCCCTTCCGTGATAAAATATATTATTCTTCTAGTGCTTTTAGTCATGACAATTCGTGTCCTTCAGTACATGATTTTCTTTCTTACTAAAGATTTTTTATTAAGATTTATCCTAATCTGCTATTTTGTACGTAATATTTAGGCATATTTATGTCAGTCAAATGATCATTACATTTACAGCCTAGACATACTTTTAAAAAAGTGATTTTGTCATCCTGACTTATGAAATGCCGATTGAATTGGGTCTCAAAAAGGAATATCTCTGTGATAGGACTCAATGTACTATGACAATGGTCTTAGGAAACTTAAATTTCAGGATTTTGGTTTCTATTCAAATTGTATTACTTCTGCATTATTTTTCATATCTTAAATAAGGGGAATTTACTATTTGCCCGTAATTGCTTTGGAAAATTAGCATGTCAAATTCTATGGATTTTCAGCTTTGCCGTATGGTGTGTTTTATAATTTTTCTTCTTCATTACTGGTTTTCCTTGGCAAGTTGGGCCTTTAGATCAATTTCTGTGGTCTTTGCCGATTACTATGCTGATATTTTATTTTTTCCTAGTTCAATGTACTTGATACCACGTTGGCATTTACATTGTACACTAAATATTAAAATGGATTTAGAACGAGATATTAAGTTTTCAGGTTCACAATATTCTATTTGTTAGAGTGATATCAAACATAACATTTTATTCTTGGTTTGGTGAATTTATCCATTAGGTTTCGTTATTTGTTGGTTTCCTATATAAATCAGTTTGAAAATGAGACTTTTGGTGTCTTTCACAAGAGATGCTTAATGTGGTGTTCTGTTTATTCGTATGAAATCAATTCAAAATCAGTTCAAAAAGAAAATGCGCATTTTTGTACCTGTTTATGTGATATATTGTAGGTTATTCCGGCATCTATAATACATATTGTCCTTTTTATTCTACGAAAATATTCCCTTTTTTAAATAACTGCTTTTAATACCTTGTAAATCCATTACGCAATTTTCTTTTTAGTTCATTTGCATGCTCTAAAACGTTTTCTTCTTGGTTCTTAAAAAATCTTCACTAATTGATGCTACAATGCATTTTGCATTTACATTTTTGTTTGCTTAGTTGGAATTTCTTAAATAGAAGTGACTTCGAAGTTTTAGCATAACAAAGTCTTCTGTGATTCGCTAGGGTCTTGTTTTGCTTTTTTTTATTCAATGGCATTTTAAAAAATTCAGTTATCGTATTTATGACACTTTAGATTTACTTTAACTTGATAAGATAAATACAGTAATTACTTTGCACTCACATAGCAAATATTGATGAAAATAAGAATGAAACTAAAGACTGGCGGTAGTTTTGCTACGTTGTTCAACGACTGGTTAAATACAATGGGATTGGTGTTTACTTTATTTAAAGAATTGTTATCACTTCCCGATCAATAAATGATTTTTTATTCCAGTACGTATATATATATATATATATATATATATATATATATATATATATCGTTGTAATTTTCACCATTGTTTAAAGTATAAGAACAAAACAACGTACTCCATGGAATAAAATTTATTAATAAATCTTATTCCTACCAGTATCTACAGCCATTGTTCTGGATTCGTTAGTATATTCGTTCATCCAATCCCACTGTACATTTGTCGTAAACAATCCCCTCTTCGTTATGTCAGTCTTTGGTTTGCGCAATTTAGACCACTCCTTTTGCGTAACGTCATTTGGTGTGTCATCGCTTTCATTGTGATTGCGTCCGTAATTGATGGGTGTGTCGTATTTTGCGAAACGTTGGCTATTTTTGAAGGCCTGTCAGTTGTCTTTGTTCCACTCAAATTTAATTTCTTTTTTAATTATTTTCTGCACGTTTAAGCAGAGCTTCAGCTTATTAATTGCAATAGCTTCAAAAGCCAGAAGCATTTTTTCCGTTTTTGCCTTGTACAGAACTAAAAAATTGTTACTACTAGCAGCATGACCTGTAAGTAGAAGATGCTCGCAAATTGCTGATTTTTCTGCAGGAGCTGCACTCCTCTTTAATAGTTTGTGAGGGAGATGCTGATTTATTCTAGTTTTGAGCCTCTTTTTTGATCTGCCGATGTACTGAGCGTTGCAGGTACATTGATAAATGTTATTCCATGAAGTACGTTGTTTTGTTCTTATATTTTAATGGTGAAAATTGCAACGATTAATTTATTAAAATACTGTGGTCACCCTATTCCACGCAAGACTATTAATGCATATATATCCTATTCGTGTAGATATGGTGAATGTGTGGAACGTGTGATGTATTATAAAAATTGTCTATGTGAGAAAAAATTCCCAACTTACGTGCATAAGCGTTGGAAAAGTTCCAATCAGCATCAATCAAAGAATATTCATTGCCGCATTCTTGAAAATATCATCGAAGAAGAAGAAGCAAAAACGGATAGCTACAAACTTAAATGTCTATCTATAGAGTCGAAACTGCAGATGTTAGAAGATGAAATTCGAATTATTTTTTAAAATGAGATAGCATGGATTACAGAAGGTGCGAGGAAGAGAGAGATTAAAAAACTAGCGCGGAATGCAGTGCAATGTTCTAAGATCAAAAAGTTTCCTGAGAATCCAGGCAAAGTTATTTTTAATTACACTGACATCAAACTAACGAAACATCAAAATGAAGTTCTCTCTCTTAGACCGAAATACTGCATAACAAAAACTAGAATAAACGAACGTGAAGAAATGCATATGCAGGCATCAATGGAATGCTTTTTTTAAGATGCTACAAAACACAAATCAACGGAAAACTACGACATCTCGCTCTTTAAATCGGACCTCCGAAGTGCATATGGCCAATATATGCGCACATTCAAAGTCAATAAACTGGTCACCAAAAGGCATATAGAGGAACTAAATGAGCTACAACGAAACAAACAAATCAGACTCATGAAGCCAGACAAGGGGACATGTGTAGTGTTAATGAAGTCGACGGACTATAGTCAGGCTATGTTACAAATTCTAAACGACATCGAAATTTAAACGCAGAGGTACAACCAAACACTACGGCAAAATTAGAAAATTCCATAAAGAAGATTCTAAACCGAATTATTTCGAAGGTCGAAGCTAAACAAGAAATCGAAATAGAGCACAAAAATGCTTTTATTACAGAATGCAAACATGCCAAGCCCGTAGGTTCAACGCAACCGATGTTATATGGGTTGCCCAAGGTTCACAAAATAACCAACAATGAGAGACTTCCGCCTTCCAGACCCATTTTATCTATGGTGAATTCTCCACAGCACGGGGCAGCCAGAATATTATGCCGGATTATAAAACCTATCATCAAAGGAAGAATGGAGCACGTTCTACAGGATAGCTTTCAATTTGTGGAAAAAAATCGCGACCTGAATTTAAAAGAGAGGAAAATGGTGTCCCTCTTTACTAGCATTCCAATAAATAAAACTATAAATATCCTATGTGAATATATACGATCATCAGGAGCGGAAACACTGATAGAAGTGGACGACATAAGAGAACTACTTTTATTATGTACATCCAACGTACATTCCGTATTGAAAGGAGTCTCTTACAGACAAATTGACGGCATAGGTATGGGTAGTCCTCTTGGACCAGTATTAGCAGACATATACATGCATCATTTAGAAACAACTGGATTAAAACCATTTATCAATGGAGTTCATTCATACGTACGCTACGTTGGCTTCATGAGTCTGACTTGTTTGTTTCGTTGTAGCTCATTCAGTTCTTCTAGATGCCTTTTGGTGACCAGTTTATTGCCTTTGAATGTGCGCATATATTGGCCATACGCACTTCGGAGGTCCGATTTAAATGGTTTAAAACCATTTATCAATGGAGCTCATTTTTACGTGCGCTACGTTGACGATACTTTCATGGTCGTTGAAAAGGATGAAGATACAAATGCACTGCTACATCACATAAACAAGGTAGACCATGCAATCAAGTTTACAATAGAAGAAGAACAAGACTGATATTTATCCTTTCTAGATGTAGGAATAACGAGAGATGAAGAAGGTACCATCTCAAGGTCAGTTCACAAGAAATCAAGCAGGACTGGGCAATATATCCATTATTTCAGTAGTGTGCCAAGGGCGTACAAAAGGAACCTGATAATAAATTTGGGCACACGAATACGCAGGATTTGTTCACCGGACAACATTGAATTAGAGCTAAGTTTGCTTCGCGAAGCGTTGAGAAATAATGGCTATCCGGACTGGTTCATCGAATACAACTTGAGGCAACGCAACAAAATCAATTTGGAGGAAAACAAAACACCCCAGAGAGTAACGCTTAGTGTTCCCTTTGGAGGTGATCTTCCAGCTGAAATCTTCAAAGAAAAGTAATTCGAGCGACTAAAGCACAGTTTCCATCAATACAGGTGAGAGTGGTGTTCAACACAACAAAACTGATGCGCACGAATGAAAAAGATAGCCTCTCTGTATACAAATTTCAATGTACCTGCAACGCTCAGTACATCGGCAGATCAAAAAAGAGGCTCGAAACTAGAATAAATCAGCATCTCCCTCAAAAAATATTAAAGAGGGGTGCAGCTCCTGCACAAAAATCAGCAATTTGCGAGCATGTACTACTTACAGGTCATGCTGTTAGTAGTAACAATTTTTCAGTTCTGTACAAGGCAAAAACGGAAAAAATGCTTCTGGCTTTTGAAGCTATTGCAATTAATAAGCTGAAGCCCTGCTTAAACGTGCAGAAAATAATTAAAAAAGAAATTAAATTGGACTGGAAGAAAGACAGGCCTTCAAAAATAGCCAACGTTTCGCAAAATACGACACACCCATCAATTACGGACTCCATCACAATAAAAGTGATGACACACCAAATGATCGTTAGTAAGAGGGCTAAATTGCAAACCAAAATACCGACATACGAATGGATACAATGTAGTAGGATTGGATGAGTATACTAACGAATCCAGAACAATGGCTGTAGATACTGGTAGAAATAATATTTATTAATAAATGTTATTCCATATACACACACATATATATATATATATATATATATATATATATATATATATATATATATTTGTGTGTGTGTGTGTGTGTGTGTGTGTGTATGGAATAACATTTATTAATAAATATTATTTCTACCAGTATCTACAGCCATTGTTCTTGATTCGTTAGTATTTTCGTTCATCCAATCCCACTGTAAATTTTTCGTAACCAATCCCCTCTTCGTTATGTCAGTCTTTGGTTTGCGCAATTTAGACCACTCCTTTTTAAGTGTCTTAATACATCTATCTATTGAAATTTCTCATCGCTGCCAGGATCGTCAAATTTTGCTCAGCATCTATTACGCATTTAAGATGAAACTGGTTCTCTGTTGAAATTGAGGTTAAGTTTAAAGTACTGTTGACCGCCTTGTCTTTACGGATGCCATACGCCTATATTTGTAAGTGACAATCAGAAAACGTCATGTTGGATCACGTTTTTTTGTTGTGATTATATTTATTTGAATTCATTTTGATTATAAAATTTGTATTGTATCTCTTCTTTTACACCATAATCGCGCAGAATCTAGTTTGCAAGGTGTTGCGGATTGCGTATCTGCTGAGTATAAAAATGCAAACGGTGAATCACGTTACCTGATGTTTGGTGGAGTGACCGATTGTGATGACGAATATCTAAATCCATATGCGCTGTCATCAGCCTCGGAGCCACTTCTACGGTGTCCAGTTGTGTCTATTGGGCCTGATCCTGCCGTTGACGATGATCCTAACGTTTATAGCATTTTATTCGTCCGCTTGCCTCAATCAGCTGACAGCGAAACCAACTAGAATCGCGTTCAAATCGATAAATTTTCACCAGCCAGCAACACACCTCGACAAAGTAGAGCTTCGTCGTTATAGCTGCTGCAAAACGTGATAACTAGAGCCATTTTTATTTATATTCACATTCTAACTTTTATGCGAATCGAAGTGGTAGTCTTTACCTCTAACTTTTGTATTTTTGCTAGTTTAATTGAAATTATTGTAATAATTGTTTTTTAGTAACTGACTTCAAACTTTTATTTAAAATAAGAAATAATGACGATTCATGTGATCTCTGTAACTTTTAATTTCTATTCAATTTTGATCCACATTGTGTTATACTTTTATTTATAATTTTGCAAGTAAATGTGGAATAAGGTTATGCACATAATTCACTTTTATTGGGGAGTGCGGAATCCCAGATTAAACCTATTTTAACATTTTGCTTGTCTGCCATATTGCAAGAGATACTGATGTAGATCAACTACATGTTTACGTTTTTATAGACCATGCATTAATTGTGATATTCGCATTCACTTTGGCCACTCGTCAATTGCGACAACAACCTGGACAGAAACACATTTAATTAACGCGTACATAGTTATATCAAGTATGCACTTTAAAAGGTGGTAATTTTCAAAAATAATATTTTTCTTAATAATATTTATTACTTCGAATTAAGAAATGAATCTTTTATGGGAATACAAATTTGTTATGAAGCAGGTATTAACAACATTGCCAGATTTCCAGTTTACGCTAAGGAAATAAGACGGAGTATGTTATATTCAACATATTTAATGCTGAGCTAAATAATATAAGCAAGTAAATCTTTATTTGTGTGCGTACGTTACTCAGAGTGTGTATTTTCCGTTTCCAATTTTGTTGTAATTTCATGTTTATGTTCAATCCAGCTTAATGCCCATTGCTTTTCCAAATTGGCTATATTAATTATCAGCTCTTACAATCGGGCTGAGTTATGGCGAAACGAAAATTCCCTTTGCAACTGTGTTTTGTACAACTGCTTTATAATAAATATTATATTAACTTTTATTATTTGAAGTTTGTATTTTAATAATTATTTAGCAGGTCGATAATTCACCATAAACGATAAAATTTTCTCATGCAGGCAAGTTGATTGTCGGCTTATAATTGATCTGACTTGTTGAAATGATGATATGGTTGAGCAAAACAAGTTGGATATGCCAAAATCATGAGCAAATAGCTTTACCTTATATCCATTTTGAAGTTGGCTTCGTCCACTTTTCCCAACTGACATAAAATGTATGTAGCAAATTCGAGGATAAATGCTACTTTCTCTAATTTAACCACGAACATGCTTACTTTGGGGAACACCTTTTATTCATGTGGATTTTGACATGTCATCTTGGTCCTATATTGAAATAAAATATTACTAGGTTCGCCATACCTAATTCATACATGCATATATATTAGTTCTCCGCAAAAAAGAATATATATATATATATATATATATATATATAAATGTTTCTAACCTACCTCTATCCTACGCCATCACTAGAATGTTTGTCAATGTAGAATTTACCAAAGGCTAAATCTTTAGCTAAACTTAGGTAATGACATCAAGACGAAACTTGAAATCCAGTTGATCTTTTTTTTTAAAATAAATATAAGTCGACTTTATGTTGCGTTAAGATAAGAATAAGAAAGCTGCTCCGAGAGCATGTACCACACTAATTCAACATTTATTTATAATCTCTTTGAATGAGAACCTTAATAAAATACATAGTACCCTTTTCTGTGCAAAAAGAAAAAGATATTTTATCAGATAAACTAATCGTTCTTCTCAATTATCTACAAATAAACATTTCTTTAGATATAAATTAAAAAGAAAAACAAAATTTTTAAATGTAAACATGGAGAGAGAGTGTGGAATAATGGAACAACCAAACAATTGTGTACATCACCTCTAGTTCAAGCTCAATATCCGAACATGCTTTTTCTGCTTTCACAAATCCGGCTCTAATCTGTTTATCCACAGAGCTTTTTAAGATGATAATTCGTTTTTGTTATTGCATTTAGTAATTAGCATAAATGTTAAGTTTGGCGAGCATTTGTGTTAGGTTTTAACGGTATGTTGCGCAACTGCAGACTTTTATTCTCCATTTCATTTAGGACAGGTCTTTAAATTCCACTCGCGTAATTTACCGTCTGGTCAATCGGTCTACATAAGTTAATTGACAACTTGCGCATGTATATTGGTAAATAATAATTGATATCGACGTTAACGTCTATTTCTCTAATTACAGGTAAATAAAATAGGTTAAATTAAATAAAATTCGTAGCTTGGCTGCATTTCATATGCATGTTAATGATTCTCCAAATTTCTTCTGTACTGGGTGGGAAACTGCGTCCAATTGGATGGGATGTTCAGTTAAACTACTTTCTTATCTGGTTACAAATAAGTCTGCTTCTTTTGAATTTCAATTTTAATAATTTACTCAACTAATTGGCTAGGGTATCCATTCAACATGAAATCGCTTATTGCATTAATCTATTAGTTAACTTTTGAATCTGGAATGACCAATTTTTCAATTCCTGGCGAACATCCGAGAAATGTTCATAATTTATATCATAAAGACGCGAAACTTCTGTTATGCAAATACTGTGCAGACCAGGTTTGTTTATGGTAAATTTATCTATGTAATTTACCATTAATATATTTCTTTAGTAGTACATCTAAGAAAGGCGCACACCAACTATATAGGGACTATCAAAAACCCACAAGAAAGGTTGGCCTATGCGACCAATATTATTAATGGTCAATTCTCGCTTCATGCATTGGCTAAATGGTTAGTTCGTATACTTGAACCATTGCGAAATTTACTATGCAATTATTCGATTGCTGATTCGTTGGAGATTGTAAACAAAATTCAAGATGTAAATGTTAAAAACAATAATTCCAGTATCTTTTTGTTACGGCTTTGTTTAAAGATGTTCCAATTGACGAAACCATAGACATTATAGTCCAAACGGTAGATCAAGACATTACCATCGTCGGTCTTAGATCACACTCCACACAAACTTATCTTATGCACGAAAGACGTACGGTGTCGTTCTAATGGAAGCATCTAGAGAAAATCTCATTAAGGAGTGACATAAGTAAATGTGCTCAATATATATGGTACGTTAATGGTATTTTTCTTGTTCTTATGAACAGGTCCCAATCACGAACACTGCTTCAAAGTTTCAACTAAGTGCATAAGAATATCTATTTTAGAATAGAATATCTTTATTTGGATTCAAACCACACATGTTCCATCAAATAATAAAATTAGAAAATGTACAATATAAAAAGATATCACATCACATATATATGTGCAATTAGTTGTACTGTACAATTTATCAGCATCAGAAAGTTCATCTGTAAAGAGTGATAGATTCTTCATCAAAAATAGGAAAATTTAAGGTATAATTCGAGTGTAACATAATTTGTAAGAAAAAAAGGGAACCATGACTAATAATTGATTGTATGCATTGTTGATTAACAAGATGATATAATGCATAAGAGCTCGAGAATGATGATGTCCTCATCAATGAATACAAGATCAAGAGAGCTTCCTTGTCTGGTTGGCTGGACAATTTTTAAAAAAATCCAGTTTGACTTAATGCATTGAAACTACTTAGATACTGTTTGTGGTGAAAAACTAATATTTAGCAGTCATGTATTGGCCGTCGTACTCTGATGATGATCATGGAAGGTCAAAACGCGTCAGTGCGTGCGACTGGTGGTAGTTTTGTTGTTTTTTTCGACGACAGGTTAACTACAATAGGATTGGTGTTTACTTCAAGCTCGCAAACTTGATTTAAACAAATGTTACCCCCACCCGCGCAATAAATTAATTTTTTAATTGTATTGTCGATATATATTTGTGTGGTGAAAGCTGCAAACAGTTAATATTCATGACTGCATAGAAATTGTGCATCCGACATTTCCAGTCAAGTACATTGTATGCAAGACTACTAGAGGTGAGAGCCGCATATCTTACTTTGATTTCCATATATATGCAATGCGTTTTGATCCTTGCTAGTCAGTTTGCCGTCGTACTCTGATGAAGATCATGGAAGGTCGAAACGCGTCAGTTTGTGCGCCTGGCGGTAGTTTCGTTGTTTTTCGACGACAGGTTAAATACAATGGGATTGGTGTTTACTTCAAGCTCGCAAACTTGATTTAAACAAATGTTACCCCCACCCGCGCAATAAATTAATTTTTTAATTGTATTGTCTGTATATATGTGTGTATGGCAAAAGCTACAAACAACTAATGTTAGTGACTGCATAGAAATTGTGCAGCCAACAATTCCAGTCAAGTACAATACATGCGAGACTACTAGATTTTAGAGCCGCATATCTAATTTGGCTTTCCATATATATGTATAGCGGTTTGATCCTCGCTAGTCAGTTTTCTGTCGTACTTTGATGATTATGGTAGGTGGAAACGCGTCAGTGCATGCGTCTGAAGTCAGTTTCGATATGTTGTTTGGCGACTGGTCTAATTCAATGA
This sequence comes from Eudiplozoon nipponicum, assembly GCA_029291075.1. NCBI lineage: Eukaryota > Metazoa > Platyhelminthes > Monogenea > Mazocraeidea > Diplozoidae > Eudiplozoon > Eudiplozoon nipponicum. The sequence goes on along the minus strand of JAQBSW010001380.1, from coordinate 12,185 downwards.
GTTTGGTGCTTACTTCAAGCTCGCAAACTTGATTTATATAAAAAGTAAGGTTGTATGCTTTTGATTTACCAAGTGATTATTTAATGAATCCATTAGAATTTACTGTCAAAAGATGAAACCTAGGAGCAGATATTAATCATAGTAATCAACAAATCTGTTTGAATCTGAAGAATTTAGAATGAGAGAGCAAGAAATGTTAAAAAGACAGTGAAAGTAGTCGAAATTAACTTAATGCCGAATTGGATTATTCCAAGCTTACAATTCATAAGAATATTAGCGCACTACCTATGAAATGAAACCAAAATGAAATTAAGTCATCTGACTTTAGTATTTTGATTTTAATTTTGCTTTGAATTACAAAGCATCTTTCCGCAGCGCAGTCACGTCAGACGTTATTTTATACTTGGATTTTTATCGAAGTTTCTCCGTGTTTTGATAAAGTTTCTACTACTCGTTTCTGAAGTCGTCCAAAGAGCTCGTTCACTAGTCACACAAATGTTAGCTTGTGTGTTGTTTATTGTGCTTTCTGTGTTACCATTTGTGTGACTAGTGAACGAGCTCTTGGAGTGACAACAGAAAACGGTAGTCGAAACTTCATCACAACACGGAGAAGCTTCGGTAAAAATTCTAATATAAATTAAGCTGAAGTCAAGTTCAAATAAACACAAGCAAGCAATTTAGTATAATTATCCTGTCATGTAGCTAGCATATTTTAAAATATATGGAGAAATAATTGAACGAACATTGGTTGCATGTGTTGTGATAACAATTTATTTTAATACAGGTTTCGATCTTTATATAAACACATTAAAAATTATGTACATTTATCAGTATTAGCCAAGTATTGTATAGTGTTGAAAAGGCAATTCATCCAGTAAACCAGTTTCCTCCTTATTGGCAACTCATCACGTAGTGTCCAGAATTTGCCGCGGACAGGGCTCGAACCTAGGCACGTTTGCTCTTACCACTGAGCCACCCTGCTGTACACTACACGCAATTTTCAGTTTTATATTAACTAATGTTTCTTGGTTAGCCTCTTTTAGGTAGAACCTATATAGCATCCCTAATCAGTAATTATAGAACAGAAAGCATGTTAAATGGTGAAGTGGTATTGAAATGAACACCAATATAATTAAATGAACATTGGTTGCGCGGGCGGTGATAACAATTACTTTTTATCTAGGTAATCCATGCAACCCTGACATGTTCACAAGTTCTACTTTCTTTAGTTAATTTCCTAAGTTGAGAAATATGCATCAATACCGTTGTGATGTTATATTAAATTCAAAATGTTTTTTTCTATTTAATTTGTGATCTGATATTATGGTGGTCTTACGGCCAACGTATAGTTTATTCTGCTCTACCAGGCTCGATTAAAAGTCACATTATTTATTTCTCCGTGCAATGTCGTTTCCATTAATTCATGGGATATCCATCTTCTTCTCAGTTCCTATCTAAATTTGAAATCAGGCATTCTGAGACTAATTATTGAAACAGATGTTAAAATTATATTTTCATAACACATGGTTTGATAAATTAGAATTTAATTATATCAAAATAAGCATCCTTTCTATAGACATTTTTTTATAAAGCCAGCCTTCCTTTCTCATTTTGACACCAACGAATACTATCTCCTCATTGTTTCTTTTCCAAATTTGAACTGCAGATAACATATTTCACTTAATAAATTAAGAAGTTTCACAAATTCTTCATCACCATGTTGCAAAATTATAAAAATATCTAGGAGCCTCACAAATAAGTTCGGTTTGAGAGGTTTTCTTTTTAGTTTTCTCAAGATATAAAATATTTTCGCTATTGTGATTAATAATGGTTGCGCCACGGATACGTTCTCATTTGCTTATAATAAACCTTTCCGAAAGTAAAGTAATTAGATAAAATACTTATTTGTAATAATTTCACAACACTTCATAACGTCATATGACTTCTATCTAATACATCATGATACTCAGTTAAAATCTTGCAACTCTCTAAATGCAGCTAGAACTGGTATGCTTCTATACATAGACATATACCCTAAACAAGTTTATCTATCAATTTCTGCTCAATTCGATTTTTGCACTACATCTATAAAATGGTAAGTATTCATTAATATATGCAAGAAAAATTAGTAATATATTCTAATTTTATTAAGAAATTTCAAAATCTTATGAGAGGCGAATTTTTGACACGCACATTCATCCTTGCTGAGTCCTTCGTACAGTTTCACCAAAATGTACAGCCTGGTTAGAGCCGTATCTCTTTGTATTATTTAGTTTCTATGCCGCTTCCAGAATTCATCTGAAAAAAATCCTGCTTATCTATACTATTTATTTTCAATAATAATGTTAATAAATACCTACTCAGATCCTATATATTAAGTGTTACGTTATCTTTATAAAATTCAATATTTTGGACCTATTGGGAAGCTAAATTTTATGTCATTATCAAATTTGCAAATTCGATCATTATGGATATTCGTCTGCAATGTCGCAAATATGATTTTAAATAAAATTCGTCCCAAGCTTGATCTTTGTGAAACTCTATTTGTAAATTTTTGCGATCCGGAATCTCAAATTATTGACTTGAATACAAATGCAACTATGATATCAATAATAACCAAATAATATAAAGATAATCGGATCAATATTCACTGACCAAATCGTCTTCATAATAGCATCGAAATATATTTGATAATTAAATAAGAAATCCTCACCATTTTTTCAACGAAGTAAGCCAGCTTGCATAGATTTGTCTATTTCACGCAATATTCAACGTTTTAATTAAAAATGCAGCAAAAAGCATTATAAAAGGCGCTACAAAATTACACCAGTAAAAACGATTTACCGCATGAAAAATAAGGAGCGTTCCAACTTACATGGAAACGTTTGGATGAACTCAAAATTTCTCTTTTGAAAAATAATGTAGCCTTTGCCTATATTACCCAGATAGTTATCCATATTTCATGCTTTCAAACAAAAAGCCAATTTTTATAAGGAAAAGAGGACCAAAGATCTAGAAAATTCTAAACATTTCACTTCTTATAATCTGACCGTGAGTTCATTATTCTGCTTGTGTTTTAATAAGGATATATGCCGATGTTAATTTCCTAATAAACTTGGAACAAATGATTAAATTAACTTGAGGATTAGTAAAAAGTGTCTTAGAATAAAAATCCTCAGGAAACTTAAAGTACACGTAGGATGGACGCACTATTTAGAATAACGACGACAGTAAACTCGACAACAGAAAACTGTTTCAAGTCTGGCCTCTGTTTAAACAATAAATATGTTAGGTTAATATACTTTTATACACTTTGAAAGCAATGTTTAAATTAAAATAACTTAAATCGAAAACGATATTTATCCTAACGCAACGTCTAATCGACTGGTACTTATTAGACAAATCTAATAAATTGATTTCAAAAATTTCGTCTTAATGCTTTAACCTTGTATAAAAGCTGCGTAAACAAACATTTTACACTTCAAGTAGGAAAGAGAGATGTTATATATATATATATATATATATATATATATATATATATATATATATATGTGGATTGGACACAGATGATGTGTCAATATTCACATGAATAAAAGGTTTTCACCCAAGTACGCACGTTCATGATAACTGGTAGCACAATAGAGAAAGTAAAATTTCGCTTCAAAGTTGCTACATGCATTTTATGTTAGTTGGGCAAATTGGACGAAGTCAACTTCAAAATGGATATAAAATAAAGCCATTTGCTCATGATTTTGGTATATCCTTAGCGTAACCTGGAAATCTGGCAATGTTGTGAATACCTGCTTCATAACAAATTTGTATTACCATAAAAGATTCATTTCTTAATTCAAAGTAATAAATATGATTAAGAAAAATATTATTTTTGAAAATTACCACCTTTTAAAGTGCATACTTGATATAAATATGTACGCGTTAATTAAATATGTTTCTGTCCAGGTTGTTGTCGCAATTGACGAGTGGCCAAAGTGAATGCGAAGATCACAATTAATGCATGGTCTATAAAAACGTAAACATGTAGTTGATCTACATCAGTATCTCTTGCAATATGGCAGACAAGCAAAATGTTAAAATAGTTTTAATCTGAAATTCCGCACTCCGCAATAAAAATTAATTATGTGCATAACCTTATTTAAAATTATAAATAAAAATACAACATTTTCTGACACAATGTAGATCGAAATTGAATAGAAATTAAAAGTAACCAAGATCACATGAATCGTCATTATTTCTCAGTTTAAATAAAAGTTTGAAGTCAGTTATTAAAAAACAATTAATACAATAATTTCAATTAAACTAGCACAAATTGAAAAGTTAGAAGTAAAGACTACCACTTCGATTCGCATAAAAGTTAGAACAATGTGAATATAAATTAAAATGGCTCTAGTTATCACGTTTTGCAGCAACTATAACGACGAAGCTCTGCTTTGTCGAGGTGTGTTGCTGGCTGGTGAAAATTTATCGATTTTGACGCGATTCTAGTTGGCTTCGCTGTCAGCTGATTGAGGCAAGCGGACGAATAAAATGCTATAAACGTTAGGATCATCGTCAACGGCAGGATCAGGCCCAATAGACACAACTGGACACCGTAGAAGTGGCTCCGAGGCTGATGACAGCACATATGGATTTAGATATTCGTCATCACAATCGGTCACTCCACCAAACATCAGGTAACGTGATTCACCGTTTGCATTTTTATACTTCACAGATACGCAATCCGCAACACCTTGCAAATCAGTTTCTGTGCGATTATTATGTAAAAGAAGAGATACATTACCAATTTTATCATCAAAATCAATTAAAATAGATATAATCACAACAAAAAAACGTGATCCAACATGACGTTTTCTGATTGGCACTTACAAATAGAGGCGTATGGCATCCGTAAGGAGGTCAACAGTATTTTTAACTAATCAACCTAAATTTCAACAGAGAACCAGTTTCATCTTAAATGTGTCATCATTCATCATTTCCAGCCACACAAAAGTCAAGTGACTAATGTTTCACTGCCATATAACCATAAGGAGTGAAAAAAAGTATATAAGTGAATTTAGATAAATTATTATTGAGATTTACGAGAGAGGGAAAGGGGTAGAGAGAGAAGGAAAACCTTGCTTTTATGAGTAAATTTATCAGGATAACTCACAGAAATGAGGCAAACTAAACCTCTCCACAACACAATTATGGCCAAGTTAGCATTCGCGCAATGCGACATCAGCAACACAGCTTCCTTGCGGATTTCACCGTATCACATCATAAACAAACCGAACCTCGCAGCTAACTTTGCCCTACTAAGAAAAGAAAGTTACGAAGATGATTCTACTATACATCTGCAACAAGATCGCCACTGAGCTCGATTCGCTGCCATATCGCTAAGGGTTTCTAACCAAGAACTGTGATGCGCACGAGGACCCCATCCCGGCAGACGAGTGGGTCCTATACTACCCAATTTGGATGTAAGTGACTTTAATTGTTTCTGCCATGTCAAAATCTGCCCACCTTGTTTCTTACGCCAATTTGGTGCTGGATGAGAGAACAGAGCTCTATTGGGCAATCGGAATGAGGGCATACGCAAAACGTGACCGAGCCAACGAAGTTGATGGAGCCTTATTTGCTTTTCTAAAGACGAGCACTTATTGTCAGATCCAAAAATACGTCTACGGATGTCAACGTTAGTTATTCGTTGTTGGTAGCCAACATGTGCTATACTTCTCCAACAACGATGATCGAATGCCTGTAAGCGTCTCAGATCATGAACTCTAAGAGGCCAAGTTTCACTAGCGTATAGTAAGACTGCGCGTACAGATGCATTGTAAACACGACCTTTAAGGCAAAGTGAAATATTCGCGTTTCTCCATAAATGACGAAGGTTCGAGAAAGCTACTCTAGCTTTCGCGATCCGTATTCTCACCTCGTCGGACATATTGCCTACGTTATTGATAGAGCTCCCAAGATATGTAAACCTGTCGACTATGTCAAGATCTTCATTCTGCAGTTGCAACGTTGGAGTGAGTGGTGGGTGATCCTGTAACAGTATCTTACATTTAGAGGGTGCGAATTTCATACCGAAAGACGGAACAACGTTTGATAATCTATTTAAGGTGGTCTGGGCAGCATGCGGATTGTCGAATAATAGTACGATATCGTCCGCATAGTCAAGATCGACTAGTTTATCTCCCGGGAGAACTTCAACTCCAGCGTCCTGAATGTGTGAGAGAGTGTTGTTCATAATAGCATCGATTACAAAATTAAACAAAAATGGGGAAAGTGGACAACCTTGACGAACACCACTGCTGGTTGTAAAGTTATGCGTTAATTCGTTGTAAACCTTAACGCGACCAGAAGTATTTGTGTAGAGAGCTCGTATAATATTAACAAATTTAGTGGGCACACCGCTTTTCGACAAGATATGGAATAAAACATTGCGATCCACCGAATCAAATGCACCCTTGAAGTCTAGAAAGACGACTATTGTGGGACGGTGATATAAATGTCTCTGTTCGAGAACTTGCCTTAACGTAAAAATATTATCTATACAACCTCGTCCTGCGCGGAATCCGGCCTGTTCTTCTGTTGTTTATGATTCACGAGAAGCGCTAAGACGACGTAGGATAATCGAAGCAAATAACCTTGATATGACCGGAGTCAAACTTATACCACGATGGTTATCGCACGAATTACGATTGCCTTTTTGAAGATGGGAATGATGGTCGACTCATTCCAGTCAAGTGGTACGGTTTTCTCATTCCATATAGTATGAAAAAGTTTGGTCAACGCTCCTGAAATTATATCGCCACCATCCTTAAACAATCCCGGAAGCAGATCGGGGCCGGCGGCTTTGCGGCGCTTAAGAGATAGGATTGCATCGCGTACTTCTAATTCGGATGGTTCTTCGGGACTAACATTCCACACTGTTGATGCGTACATGCTTTCGGGAAGCGGAACTGACGCGGGTGGCCAAGAAAATTGATCTCTAAAGTGTTCAGCCCACCTGTCAAGACGACTTATTTTATCGGTTATTAATTCGTTGTTACTATCATTTATAGTTTCGCTAACTTTTAACTTTCTCGGACCTGTTGTGCGTATAAGTTGGAACAAACAGCGACTGTTACCTGACGCGAAAGCTACTTCCATTTCTTCAGCCTTTCTGCTCCAAAAGTTTTCGAAATCGCCTTTTAGACTGCGCTTAAGTTGGCGTCTTATATTGCGACGGGTATTATTATGAGTCGAGCCAGGTGGAATTTGGCGCCTTATTTCGAGTATCTCCATAGATTTTACAGATAGCCAGTGATTATTTCTACGGGGGCCTGCTATGCCACATACAGTAGTACCTGCATTGTGCATAGTGGAACTTATCTTGGACCAAAGTATATTCGGATTTTCGCTATTCAGACCAGTTAGATTAGCCTTAAGAATATTTTCATAGTTTTGTCGGATGGACGGTTGTTCGAGTTTGCCTACATCAATTTGGGGTTTATTCTTAATTATTTTCCCGGAAAATTTTAGAGCAAATCTACAACGGATAAGTGCATGGTCGAGTCAACATAAGTGTTCCAAAAAGAGCGACAATCCTGGATGCAACCACGCCATCTATAACTAATTGCTACATGATCTATTTGAGTCCACCGTTGTCCGGGTGCTGGATGACGCCATGTAACACAACGTTTAACACTACGTCTGAAATTTGTACTACTTAAATATAGTCTATGTTCAGCGCAGCTATCCAAAAGCCGTTCACCATTATCATTGCGAGTCGAGCTTAGAGTGTATCTTCCACCTAAATGAAATTCTGTGTTGCTTAAGCGACCAACTTGAGCATTCATGTCACCCATAACCAGGACTATATCCGAACTTCGTGCTTTACTTAGTAAGGAGCTTAATTCGGAGTAAAAAGCATCCTTGCTTTCTTCTGTGCTGCAATCGGTAGGAGCATATGCAGATACAACGAAGAGGCAACGATGATAACGGTTTTTGCTTTGATTTTAGTAGATGTATTTAAACGTGCTGCACACAATCGACTATTTAAAGGGATCCATTCAATTAAGCAAGCTTCAGCTCGCGCGCTAAGGGCAATACCAACGCCCCATTTACCGGCTTGAGAGGACTCTGTGGAACCAGATGTTCGAAGCCAATAACGCGTAGATAGGGATGGTGCAACTAGTTCTGTAATACACGTAGGATCCTGTATTCTGTCGATTTCTAATTTATCCAACGTATGTGTAACAGGCCCTGAGCAACATTTGACGATCCTGGCAGCGATGGGAAATTTCAATAGATAGATGTATTAAGACACGATAGTTGTTAAACGATCATTGACTGCGCGAACGGCGAGACCAATCGTTTAAATCAAGTTTGCGAGCTTGATATACAAACCGATCTCACTATATATACATTCGTAAATATAAATTAAGCAACGTATAAAGAAGAAAAGGCAATTCATCCAGTAGACAGGTTTCGCACTTATTGGATACTCTTTAAGAATTGTCGCGAACAGTACTCGAATCTTAGTACGGTGGCTTCGTAGTCTGCGACTATAACCACGAGCCACCCTGCCGCACATTCGAAACCAGTTTTAGTTAGGTACTAACTCATGTTTTTAGTTGGTCTTTCCTTCAGTTGAAACCCACTGAATTGAAAGTTTATATAATTAAACAATCATTTATTGCGCGGGAAGTGATAACAATTCTATAAATAAATTTTGCGAGGTAAACACCAATACAATTTATTTAGCCAGACATCGAATAACATAGTAAAACTACCGCCAGTCACACGTACTGACGCGTTTCGACCTTCCATGAACATCATCAGAGTACGACGGCAAACTGACTAGCAAGGATCAAACCACATTGCATATATATGCAAAGCCAAATTAGACATGCGGCAGTCACCTCCAGTAGTCTCCAAGTAAGCTAAATTGAACTTTACTTCGTAAATGTGTAGCCGTACAATTTTATGCAGTCACGACCATTAACTATTTCCAGCTTCCACACACACACACACACACACACAAATATATATATATATATATATATATATATATATATATATATACTGCAATTTAACAATCATTTTTTGCACAGGAAGTGATAACAATTGTTTAAATAAAGTAAACACCAATTCCATTGTGAGCCTGAAAACTTAATAAATCGTTCTAAATCCATTTTAATATTTAGTGTACAAGTACATTGAAGAAGGAACAAATAAACTATCAGCATAGTAACCAGCAAAGACCACAGAAATTGATCTAAAGACCCAACTCGCTTAAAAAACCCTGTAATGAAGAAGAACAATTATAAAACACACCATACAGCAAAGCAGAAAATCTATAGAATTTAACATTCTAATTTAAAGTACCGATTAAGTCTAAATAAATTCGACTTATTTAAGATATGAAAAATAATGAAGAATTAAACAATTTGAATAGAAACTGACTTATTGCTTACGCTACACCACGTGTGCGGAAAGCCTTTAGAATTCAATTTTATTACCACATGAAATCTGATGATATTGCTTGCTACTAATTCACTCTACTCTCAAAGAAGCGAAAATTTATTGATCCTTTCGGAAAGTTTTAAATACCATATTATATTACCAAACAGTGATTTTCTACCTTTAGAAATACAAACATCAAACTGAAACTAAGTGTTATCTAAAACACTAAATTCAAATTTTTATTTGTAGTGGTTTTATTTTTACTTTCCCCAAATGCACATTTGTCGGCAGAATCAATACCAAGAAGCAAGTTGCAAAATAATCACAGGACTGTGAACGTTGAGAATGCAGCAGCTATAGAAAAATAAATACCAATACGTGGAGTGAGGATAGCAGGAATTTAGAAACACAGAAAAGCTTTGACAATAAACGTGATTGAAATATTCGTTAATTAATAATGACAAGGTATAAATTAAACAAATATATGTTTGTAAGAGAATTTTTTAAATTTATACATTTTTTATCATTATTAAATGAACAGATTAAGAAACAAACCAATATGTTAGCATACTTTTAACCAAGTAGATATAATGTAATAAAAGCATACCGTCTTATAAGTGCAATGTATTGACATATAAATAACATGGAATACTACATGTAAAGTATTGGACATGTCGCGTACCGTATGTTAATGGCGTAGTGTCTTGATCACTAATCAACAGCAGAAGTTTGGAATTTGTCAATTTACCGGTTGTCGGATCAAGACCTCCCAAATGACACGATGATCTCCCATCACGTTCAACTGTGACAACTGGCTTATAAGTTATTTTTATTAAAGCATCATCAGCATCATCAATAACATCGTCATCTTCCGGATCATTGACAACAGGAACCCTGGTTATGCTCTCGAGTTTTCTGCCATGTGAGCCTATAATATGAGCCATACTGTTATGTCCACCCATCATAACGGTCCGACATGACCATGGAGAATCTGCCATTATCTGGGAGCCCATGACGCGGTACACAGTAGCATTAAATGCTGGCATGTTTAAACTGCAATTCTGTAGAAGAACACAATTTAATTAACTGCCTCGATTACTCATTTTGCTTTTTTAATCAATAAATAGTGATTTTAAGACAAAGCAAAACAGAAGCAATAAAACGAACACACGATTATCAATGAGGACAATAAGTTGCTTTACTTTGGTTCAGCAGCCCAATGACTGACTATCTATTTCTCAGACTAGCTTTGAGACTTCGAAATGAAAACTGTTAAAGTGTCACTTTCAAAGTGTTCTTTAACGTTCTAAAACATGAACTGCTCGGCATTATTGTAAAAGATGGAGAACAATGAAGCTTATTAATGAACACTCAAAATGCACAAAAAACTGGGAGCAAAATACCGACCTTATGCAGCTGAACGTACTGCGTTGACAAAATCGTAGCCTGATTCAAACGTTGAATTTTGAGAGGACAATTGTCCAATCAACTAAGGAAACAGATCTGCTATGCAGAAAATAGAAACATGTGACTTATTCAATTACGCAGGTGAAATAATAATCGCGAGATTTCGCATTCAATTTTTTATTCATTATAAAACAACCAACCAGTAACTGGAATTCACAAAAGCTTCATCGACAAAATATAATGATTTTATTTTATAATAAACGTAATAATAACTACAAAAATAATAAATATCATGGTTATTAATATAATTATTTATATTTAAAGTATTATGCTACTGATAGTATCAATTTTTAGAACAAACACTGAAATTGTTTTGGTTTTAACGAACATTGGTTGCGTACAAGGTTGCGACCTTGATATTAACAACTGACCCATTATGTACATACATTTGACGGTATAAAATATACAATTCTTAGTTTCTACTGAAAAATGTATGTAAGTAATAAATGGGTCAGGTGCTTATATCAAGATCACAAATTTGATTATAATAATAAGGCTTATACTATTTGTTTCAGGCGCTGTGTTAAGCTAACAAAACTGTTTTATTTTCGTTGATCCAGTGGCAGATGGCTAACTCCAAAACTATATTTCGAGATTTAAAAATATATATTTTGCATCGAATAGTTATCTCTCTCACTCAAAATTCTTCTTCATATTTCTTGCTTGATATTTGAATCAACAAGCCAGTCATATAATTCAAAATCCGCTATTCTTATTTCAAGAGAGCACCAATGTCCACAACAACAACGAACACAAGGCCTAAATGACAGTTCGTTTATAAATTATTTCCGTTCAAGCAAATGTACATTAATGTAAACATTAATTGGTGTGTTGTTAGCTTGCGTGCATAAAATTATGACGAAATATTATTCATACACACAAAATAACATTTACGATTTAGTAATGTACATAAATCATATTTTCCATAAATTTAGGGTATTTACTCATCGTTTCTTATAAGATCAATTCCAAGCAATGTTTCCTACGTAATAATATTACTGTATCAAACACTAGACATAATTGTATTTCAACCGATGCATCATTCATCACATTTTCTCTGGATTTTATTTTAAAAGATTCCTTATATTCCATTTTGTATTAGGTAGTGTATAGTATAAAAAGGCAATCCATCCAGTAGATCGGTTTCGTCCGTATTGGGAACTCATCATATATTGACAGATTGCGATGGTAAGTTGGAACTTTGTGTCTAAATGGATGTCATATGAGCTCCACCTAAAGGAATATATAGACTAACCAAGTTACATTAG